>VDFB02080732.1:0-43336 GCA_007258455.2 Sequoia sempervirens | reverse complement strand
AAAAGGACAAGTTTCTGTCATGTAGAACTTTGGGAATTTCAACTTTTGTCGCTAGTTGCCGGAGTTACGGGTCTCGGATAGCTTCGCTGGATAGCTCATCGGATAACCAGACCAATTCTGAAGAGATTAACTGTATTTATGAGCACTTTCAACAAGATCTTGACCTTCAAACAGAAGGGCGCCCCTGGGCAACAGTTGTGCTTTCTTGCTTTTCTCTGAGAAATCCTCATAATTTAATCACTAAAAACTCCGTCTTGACCACTGAAATGACCATGTGCAACGTGAAATGCTGTCGCGAAATGCTCCTCCATCATGAAATGCCCGCCACTGAAGCCCCAAAGATCAAATTCGATCAATGAAACTGCCTCTTGACCATAAAATATTTACAAACCCATGTTGATATTGCCCAAAAACTGTATTTTACATCATTTTATCAAGACTTAGACTCTTTTATGCAAAATGCCTTGATGAAGCAAAAATTTGGTTTTGGGTACAAATGCATATCTGAGTTTATGAGCTGCTGAATAGTATATTACAGTCCTATTTGTGTACAGACCTTGCATACCTGTGTGTTACTTTAGACTATCTGTGGTTGCTGTGTGATGCTTAGATGGTCAAGGGAGTCTTTAGTGAAGAGTTTGACATTGTTGGGCTGTTACAGTCCCTGCTTACTAATAATCAGGTCCACATGTATTGCGGCTATTGAATGCAAGAGGAATCATGAAGTATTTAGCACTGTCCATGTTTGAATGTTCCACATCTTGAATGCCAATACTTGCATGTGCTGTATTTCATTGCCTTGGAGAAACAAGAGCCTTGTTTGATAGTAGATTACTTAATTGTATTGTTCTATTATTTTATGCAATTGTTTTACAAACATCAAACACCTCTTCAAAATCTCAGGCAACATTCAGAAACCAGGTTGTAAACAAAAATGTTTGACAAATTGACAAGCAATACAAATTGAAAATTCGGGGCAGTTTTGGTAAGGAACATCTCATACTCGCAGCTCCCCAAAATAGGTAAGAACATGTTATGAACATCCCTTGGAGTATGATAAAATGGGGAATTTTTGTTAATTATTATAGTTTGAAAATGATCATGGTAGATCTGCATGCAAAACATGGAAGAAAACCAATGGCACGAATTGTTTGACAAAATGCCTCAAGAAAATACATCTTATGAGCCACCAAAATTTGCGAGATATGCACAAAATAAAGGTTTTAGAATCTTTCAAGAATTGTAGGCTATGGACATCCATTGAAGGGAGGTTTTTGTCAAATATTCTAGTTGATAATGCTTTGGCAAAAATGTTTGCAAAATGCAGAAGCATAGATTTGCACATGAACTATTTGATAGAATGTCTCAAGGAAGTCTGTCTAATGGAATGCATGATTGCAGGGATGCCATGAATTTGAAAGGATGACCAAGTTGTTGGATGTTCAAGATGTTGAGCATGATTCAAATGATGAGATGGAAGAGTGCTTTATTGCTTGGGAAGCCCTTCATGAGACAATGTGTATTTTCTTGTTTTTTCACAATGGTTAGCAAGGGGTGTTCCAAAGTTGAAGATGAAAAGAGTTAAGGGAAATGTTTGATGAAATATTTGGACTAGTGGTTATGATTTGTGGACAAAATAAGGTAGAAATAGAGACAAAAGATAGAGATAAATTTACAAGGGTATTGCTCCATATTGGACGACTTACTCAACTTCCAATACCCCTAAAACATCTCATTGAGGGATTGAAAGATGGAAAAGCATTGAAAATTGATAACTTGAGTAAAATTCTTGCCAATGTCCTTGGCATTCATCCTTCAAAGGATGAGGAGATACTTAAGTTACTCGATAAATAGCTAGAGGAGGACAGAAGAATTGAAATTTCTCGAATCAATCTAAGTGAGCTACATAAAGTACTTGAAGAACATAAAGTGTTTTTCCATGATCTATTATGTATTTACACCAATGGTGTGATACTAACAAGTCAAAATGCTGAGAAAGTGATTGGCTGGGACCAAAATTATTATCTATCCATCTATGGCACAACACTTGCTGTAAGTGGTGAATGCTTTTATCTTCCTCAGGAGAGTCCAGAAATTTCTCTCTCAAGGTTGAAAGAGGAGGAGAGTTATAATAAAAATCCATCTCAAGATCTTAAGAAATTAGCATAGGATGAGTATGAGAGTAATCTTCTTTTTGCTGTTGTTCCTCCAATTGAAGTTGGTGTAAAATTTTATGATAATGGGGGATTTGAAGATGTGAAAAATACATTGCAAGAACTAATTACACTTCCAATGCGGAGGTGAGAGATTTTCCATGATGGAAATATTTTGAGGCCATGTAAAGGACTGTTGTTGTTTGATACTCCTGGAACTAGGAAGACCTTACTAACAAAGCACTTGCCACTCAAGCTGGTGTAAATTTTATAATTATCACAGGTTGAACACTTACTTTAAAGTGGTTTGGGGATATAGAGGAAGCTTGTAGTAATATGTATGGAAGTTGTGGCTATGAAGACACCACTTGGAGATCCTAAACAAGTGACTCAAGAGGTGCTTTGGTTGGTTATGGACACATCTACAGTCAATAAATGCAAAGTGTTTACCAAAATGCCATGGCAGGCATTAGCTCATCAAATTTATACAAGGGCTCCTTTTTATTAATGTTTATAAATCATTTCTTTTAATGAGTCGAAAATATATGTTCATTAGAATGATTTTGTAATGATTTCTCAAATACTTCATAAAGTCTAAAGGTAGTTATGAATTGGTTATGGGCTGAAAAGCTATAAATACAATGATTTTCAAGGTAAAAAGGGGTTTTCAGTTCTGGTTCTTTGTAGTTCAGCTAATGGCTCGAGGAAAGCTAAGGGGATTCTTCCATAGTGTACAGAAGAAAAGAGTCATAGAGCTCTTCATTTTGAATGAAATAGAGAATGATAAGGCTGGACATAGACCAGTAGGTAATTTCTTTGTGCTGTTTGTTATTCATACGTTTAATTTGCAGCCTCTCTCAAATATTTTTTATCATGTATGGAATTCACTTGTGTTCCTTATGCAATTGGGATAAGATTTTAGGTAGTTATCTGATTCTAGAATCATGAAACTCCTACATAAATGCATCTCTTGTATGTCTGATTGCATTTCTTATTAAAACCCCAGTTGTATGCATTCTTTCCATTTAATCTTTCTCAAAAATGAATCTTAGTACTAGTTTCATTCCCATGTGAAGTTTTTAATCATCTTTTCATTTCAATTTTAGTTTAGTTTCCTTTCTTACTTTCTAGTCAAAAGCATACTCCAAAAATTCCAATTTTTATCATATGAGGGAGCTGCCCCTCTCAAATGCAGAGGACATCACTAGCCCAATAATTAACTCTTCAACTATTGGTATGTTTTTTGCTGCCTCTTGGGAAAAGCAGAGTTATTTTCAAGGTTATAACTACAGTGACAAATCTGTTTACCAATAACACCATATAATGTTGTTTATGTTGGACAACTCAGTCTAATGTAGTATGCTTTGATATCATTAGCTAACATTATGAGGCATTCTTCTTTCTTGTTTAGATATCTGATGATGACCATTTGGTTGTCTTTGAGTCCTTGAACATTGCTTATCAGAAGATTAATACACTTTTGTTGGTAAGCTTGTTTTGTACTTTTAGATTCTAGCATAATTGTAACTCAATGAAGAGTGTCATTGATATTAGCCAAAGTAATATGGATTGAAGTCTCATAGTGGGAGTTTATTGTTGGGGTTGCCTTGTCTTGAACTTGATTGTTTGTTTGTCTATTAGATGGAGGGATTTCAGACTGACTCTTCTTGTCATAAATTTTGAAAAAATGGCCACAAGCATGCTAAGAACTACTTTTAGGACATTGTTCATCAGCCTCATGAACTTGCTTGGGACATTTATCAGTACAAATGGCATCACCATCCACTTGTACAAACCATCCTTTGTCCTAAATGCAATCTTTCACTCGTCTTCTTCGTTGATCCGGGTTTGATGATAGTTGCTCTTGATGTCATCTTTGAAAAGTATTTGGTTCCACTCAAACAATCCAAGAGATCATCAATTTGCGATGCATGATGCTAATCTTGTTTATTTACCTAGAGTCTATGTACAAATCTGACTTTCTCATGTATTTCCATATGTGAGATTTTGTGTGGAACAGGGATGGGTCCACTTGGAAGTTCATGACAATTTTTAAATTTTTGTTTGAGACTGGCATTTTGATGGGCGAGAATGTACTTGTCTTGACGGTTGGAATGTCAATATAGGAAAGTTTGTCCTCCTTAACTTCCTGAAGTGATATTTTTCTTGGAGAGGAGAGGGCAAAGGGATAGGTTTATCAATGTTGTCTTTATGCCCAATAACCAGCCATTTAAAATACAAGGGATTCTTTTGTTGGGCTATTTTTTGCTGTTGCTGCCAACTTAGGACCATGCCACTTATCTCTTGTTTAGAGAGCTCAACACCAAGAGCCTGCAATATTTTTACAATTGCTTCTTTCATATTTGAGCTTGGTAAAAGGTTTTGAGAAAAATGCAATGTCTTCCATTGACAACCCATTAAATCCTAGTTCCTCTGCTTCAATGTTTTCCATGTCTTATCCTCAGGTTATGTGATTGAATTCAAGTTATTAGAATCCGTGCTGGAATGCTCTGAAGGTTTAACTCGAGCCTGCATAATTTCCAGAACTTATGCAACTAAAAGGCAAGATCAACAAGGAATCTCTACTTTGCATGCATGATATACAATAGCTTTTCAAAGACACAGAGGTGGAGCAAGCTTTTGGCCTGCTTAGATTTTTGGATTCTCTTTTACAGAAGCCAAGAAAAATCCCATCCAAAAACTGAGATGCCAGGAAAAATAAACCCAAACATGCCTTGAAAGATGTTTCTTGAAGAGAATTTAAAGTAATCGATCCCTTGAGTATGGAAGGAAAACTAGATTGAAGGCCTCCACAATCTCAGACACAGGTTGAAATTCTTTTAAAAAACACAAACAATCTGAGGGTTTAGAAATGGGATCTTGATCTTAATCTGAGGGTTCTGTATATGCCAAGGTAATGAAGGTATCCCTTGTTAGGTAATTTGGCA
Source organism: Sequoia sempervirens (assembly GCA_007258455.2). Taxonomy (NCBI): domain Eukaryota; kingdom Viridiplantae; phylum Streptophyta; class Pinopsida; order Cupressales; family Cupressaceae; genus Sequoia; species Sequoia sempervirens. Next base: position 38,235 of record VDFB02080732.1, on the reverse strand, counting down.
CTTGAAAACTAATAAGCATCATGTAAAGACAAAATATAAAGGTGTTTGAATGAAGAACAGGCCGGTGCAGTATGTTTGCAATTTGACTGATCTTCTTGTTGGTGCAAATTATTGTTCACTAACTCATCCTTGTAAATTCAATAATTTTCATAGGAAATAATTTTTTTATTCCTGTATTAGACATGCTTAAAATTTGAGGTTTTCATTTAATCATATCTGTTGTGATTATCAGAATATTTCCGTCGTCTATCAAGCTTTGAATCCCTGGAGTTTTCATCACAGTAAGTTGATTTTAATTCTTTCTTGTCTGATAGGGTACCTTATAGTTAAGTTTATTTGATAGTCTTTTCATTCCTATCTAGATCCATTCCAGTTTGATATGTCAATATAAGATTAGGCAGCTACAAATTGTTGAGTGTATTTGTGAACTTATCCTATATGAAGATATTATTAGCACTTGTTAAATCTTAAGTATCAGAGCCTAAATTCCAAATTTAGGTAAGTAAAACATTTTAAAGGGGAAAGGATTTTTTGAGTCAATCTTTTGACTTGTATAAGTATTTAAAGTAGCAAAACAAAGTGGGACAAATATTGCTCTTTACATAATCATCTTCTGATTGTGCAGTTTTCTATTATTGCTTCTTGACTTGACATTCTAGGAATTAATATTAGAATTCTTTCAAAAATTAAAATTTTCCCACATAGTCTGTCATTTTAGCCCCTCAAAAGAATAAGTTTTAAAAACATTTTATTTGAATTTTGTTTCTATCCATAAGTGCTTTTCATATTCCTCTAGCAGCAAATACATAGTCAGAAATTATAACTTGGTGAGGTTAAGGGTCTAATATTGCTTAGATATTGGAACACACAGTATAAAATATTTCATAAAATGATAGGAAGGATGCTAAGATTCTAAGTTGAGCTCTCATCTTATAACTGCTAGACAGCATGCAACTTTTTAGCTTTACAGAGGCTGAGAACTCCTCATTTGTACGAGTTTATTGATTTGTTTTGTGTCACTTTTTTTTGGGATTGTATTTGTCTCTCAACCTTCAGAACTTAATTCTAGTGCTCCCTTTATTGTTTTCAAGTGGTAGTACATTCTCTTTGTCTGCCAATTGCAAGACATTATATGGTGTGAATTGCTTCCCGAAGAAATGCTGGTGAAAATCTTGTTAAAGGCTACATGTTTGATGGCATTTAAGGTTTATTGTGTCACCTATATTCAAGTTTATATTGAGATTGCATAGGTGTGAGGGTACATTGGTACAATGTACCTTGTATAGATCCCGAAACCATAGATTTATTGGCATGAGCAGATGACTTGCTTCAAGTTGCGTAAAAACATATACATATACATATATACATATACACATACCCCTATATAGACAAGTCATATCCTACTTATACTGTAATATCCCCAAATAGAGATACTAGAAAATAATGCAAATTCTGCAAACTAGTGCACAAAAATCTGGAAATTTATTTACATGGAAACCCCTCTATTACAAACCCAGATTTCTAATCAGGTTACAAATATGATCTTTGCAGCTAAAAGAAATAGATTTCAGATATGAAAATACAACCAAAACCCTTTTTCTCTGCCCAGAATTTTCAGAACTGAAATACAATGACTTCTCTTAAAATTTCAGAGTTAAAACAGAGATAAATATGCAGATTTTAATACCCAAATACCTCAGATCGGTTCAGAATTATTTCCAAACCCTAGCCGACCCTCAAAGTGGCGTTAGACTCCCAAAATGTCAGCGCTAGGTATTTTTAATGTGTGCCTCAGTAGCCATCCACCAAATGCTCAGAAATTGATGATTTGCAGTCGTAGATGATTCCAGATCTGAGTCGTCAGCACTGAGATTCTCCTCTAATTTGGCCTCCAAACTTGATGAATACTTGCAGCCCAGAAATAATAATGTGATAGGCTTTCACAAATTGGAGTTCTTCCACCAAAACACACTCTTCCGACTAGGGAGAGGCCGTCCGTATGTCTCACTGAAATCAGTGATGCTAAGGGTTTCAATCCTCAAGCCAAGTTGCAGCAGCAATAAACAGAAAACTTCATCACATAATCCTCCCAAAATGAATCCTCAAGAGTTATATAATAATTCCTAAAGGGAAGAAATAATCTCCACCCTTGAAACTCCACCTCTTAATCCAATGGTCCAAGATAAAACCCTAAAGTTTGCACTTATTAGTTCCTAGAAGATGTATGCCCCCTTTTGGCATTTTGTCACATATTTTAAAAGTCACTTTAAGTACATGAAAAGGGGACAACTTAAAGTTCTATGACTAGGAAACTCTTAAGTTGCCTAAAAAAAGGTGCCCATAACTTAAAATAACTTAAGTTCACTTAAGTTGCATAAAAAGATGTGCACATAACTTAAGAATAGAATTTAGAACAAGACAAAGACTCCATATTTTACTCAATGATGCTCTACATCCTCTTCCTCTTGGGTAATCCAGGGAAAGGACAGCCAATCTGCTGCTAAACATCTTGATTTGAGTTGGAGACATTACACATACATACTAACATTCATGTTTCTTTTTGTCAACTAAATATATGAATTTATAAGTATATTGAAATATAATATGAAGTTGACAAATCTTTGCCTTTATTGACCATTTTATCCAAGTACTTGGCCCTCTAGATGTAATGTCCCTAGCTGGAAATCTTAGGAAATATGTAGTTTTTATTGAAATTTCTGATTGTGCAAATGAAATAAATATGAAATGTAAAGTATAGATACCAAACACTAATATTAGAATACGGATGAGAAGTACTAAAGATCAGAAACTAATATGTGAAACCCTCATGCATCCAAAGAACACGAGTATTGCAGCAGATCCAACAGTATACAAGACTGATGTAAATATGGAAACCCTCATATGCCAAAAATAATCAATTATGACAGAAGATCTAAACAATAAATGCTGATATAGTTATGACAACAATTGTAAACAACAAATTAACTTGTATAACAACAACCAGTGGCGAAACCTTTATGTTTCCAATTGTTATAATTGATAGGACAGCAATCCGATACTTACAAATGCTAATGTGAATAGCAGATATGCTTTGTGACAGCAAGAACAAACTCTTATGAATATTATTCAGTGAATTCTCCAAATAATCAACAATAATTAATAATATTTTTGACTTACAAATGCTGTAATTTTCAGCAAAGTACAAATGACAAAGGTGTACAATGGTGACAACGGACACCGATAAGGAATATGACCAAGTCCGACAAATGGTTGTTTACTCTTCTACTATCTAATAGAACTAATACTTGAATTAATGACAAAAATAACAATGCATACCAAAAAGAGGAATAAAAGTATATCTTTATTCGCACATGAAGTTATTATAGAAGTAGACTAGAGATGGTTAGCCAAGGATTAGGCAACTTTCATTGACTATGCAAATGCTATTTAAAGACCCAACAGTTGCCATGAGAACACAACCGTCTATTAATTGACTCCTACAACTACTCAAAAGTCAACAAACAATCAATACATAGTCGGATACAACCATATTAACAAAACATAATAAAGGCATTGTATGTGGAATACATTGTCCCTCCCAAAGAAAAATTTGTCTTCTAGATGACAAAGAAAACAAGTAAGCATCAAGGAACATTAGGTAAGGCTTTCCAAAATTGTGATGGCACTATAGACCAAGGAGAATTTGGTTGTTGATGCTTGCCACTAGTAGCCAAAACAGCCTCATCAAAACTTGATTTTAAAACAATTAAAAACACAAAGAATGATTGCCAAGATATTTGATTTTAAATTAAGGAGAAAAAGTTTTCTTAAATAAGAGATACAAAAGATCTATCTTTAAAGGATAAGATTGACAACTAATAAAGAAAAGGATAAGAACTTAACTGCAAGAGTAAAAGAATATTCCTAAAGTCTATCCTAACAACTTAATTGACCATATAAACTAAATATTACTATATCACTCTAATACCCTCCCTTAATGGAAATCTATTAACTACACCAAGTTTATCCCAAAATTTTACAAAATTGTTAGGACTTAAGGACTTGGTAAGAATGTAGTCTGGTCCTCAGTTGGACAATACTACAACAACATTGATCCATCTTCTACAAGTTGCTTGATGAAATGACAATGAAGCTCCACATGTTTGGTACGCTTGTGGAAGATTGGATTCTTGGCAAGCTTTAGCACCCCTTGATTGTCACAAAACAAGGGTGAAGGTCCTACTTGAGGCATTTTTATGTTTGAAAGCATCCTCCAAAGCCATATTACCGCACGTGCTACTTTGAGTGTTCCTCGATACTTTGCTTTTATTGAGGAAAGAGCTACTACTTGCTACTTCTTACTAATCCATGTGATTGCACTCGTACCAAGACTGAAAACATATCCAGAATTGGATTTCCTGTCGTCATTAGAACCTGCCCAATTTGAATTTGTGAACACAATCAGCCTAGGGTCTTTTCTTCTGCTATACAAAAGGCCAAAGTCAAGTGTCCCTTTCACTTATCTTAGTACCTGCTTCGCTACAACCCAATTTTCTGCCTTTGGGGCTGCCATAAAATGGGAAATGTAACTCAACATAACTCAACTCAGGTCTAGTCGCTGTAAGATAGATAAGGTTTCCCACTAGTTGCCTAAATGTTGACTCATTGATCACCTTTGAGTCGGTTTTGGCTGAAAGCTTCAAACCTTTTTCCATTGGTGTAGACGATATTTTGCAATCTATCATTTTGAACTTGTCTAGCAAACTCCTGACATATTTAGATTGAGAAATGAAAAAACCACTCGTCTAGCAAACCTCTACACCTAGGCAATAATGTAGGAGGCCTAAGTTTGCCATGTCAAAATTCTTACACAAATTACATTTGATTTATTCAATCAAATGTGCCTCACTACTTGTAATGATGATATCATCCACATAAATGACCATAAGTGATTTCATTGCCTATGCTTTTGACGTATAAACTTGGATCTGAAAGACTTTGTTGGAATCCTTGTTGATCCAAATACCTGTCAATTTTTATGCACCATGCCTTGGGTGCCTACTTTAGGCCATAAAAAGAGTTTTTCAGTTTGCATACCTGATGCGCCTTTCTTGTAACTTGAAAAGCCTGAGGTTGAGTCATGTACATTTCGTCCTCTAAGTCACCTTTGAGGAAGGCACTCTTCACATCCATTTGATGGACTTTCCAGCCAAACTATTTTGCCATGGCTAGAACTAACTTAAAGAACCCAAGTCTTATTTTTCATAAGACTTTGATGTTTTATATCTGTTTCCTTTTCCCATTTAGCTTTATCTTTTTCCTTTGCAAAATCTTGTGGTTCATAAACATCTTCAATATTAGCCATAAGAGCAAAATTAATTGTGTTTTGCATTCTCTTGCCTCTACACAATCAACCCTTGACCATTTCATCATCCAAAACATCACCAATGAGTTTTTTCACCACTTATATCTCTTTGTAGAACCCTCTCCATCCAAATCAGGTTGGTCATCATGACTTGGGTTGCTTGGTACTATATCATCTAGATGTTGATCCAGATTTTCTTGAAGAAAATCATCTGGTATTGGTATTGGTACTTGCCTAGGAGATTCCACATGTTCGGAATCATCAAATATCCCCCCTTCAAGTGTAGCTAATGGGAGCTAGACACCCAAATCATTAGCCTTCAGAGGCTGATCTTTAGTACTCTTGATGTTAGAAGAGATTTGAAAAGGCCCAACATCTTCATCAATCACTACATCCCTATTGAATGTCAAGTGGTCAGTGGCCGCATCAATCATCTTGTAGGCTTTACGATTGTCATTGTACCCTACGAGCATTAAATTCTGACTATTGGAGTTCAATTTGGTTCTCTTTGCATTTGGAATCCAAACATATATAGTAGAACCAAAAATCTTAAGTTGGTTGATTCTTGGTTTCCTCCCAGACCATGCTTCCTATGGGATCTTCTCCTTCATTTCCTGTGTTGGAGACTTGTTAAGAAGGTGCATTGCAGTGTGTACTGCCTCCACCCAAAACTTCTTGGGAACACTCTAGTTCTCCAACATGCATTGGGCCATCTTTGTAATAGTATGATTCCTCCTCTCAACTACACCATTTTGTTGAGGGTAATAGGCTGTAGTGAATTGGCATTTAATGTTGTGTTTAGCACAAAAGTCAGTAAATTTGTTGGAACAAAATTCACCCCCATTATTAGACCTAAGAGTTATGATTGCACATTCTAACTCTTTCTTTACTAAGGACTTGAACTTTTGAAATTCTTTAAATAGTTTTGATTTTAGGAAAAACAACCACATTTTCCTACTGTAATCATCTACAAACAAGAGAAAATACCTGACACCAGTGATCAATGCAGTATTCATTGGTGCATATACATTTGCATGAACCAGCTGAAGGACTCTCTGTGCTCTCCAAGCCTTTCTTTCTGAAAACAGATTTTTGTGTTGCTTCCCTGATTGGCAAGCTCCACAAACACCCTATATTTGCTGCTGAATTTCAGGTAAACCTTTGACCATATTCTCTCAAGCCAACTGAGAGAGATAAGAAAGATTAAGTTTCCCATAATGCTGATGCCAAAGAGTATTAATAGAAGATAACTCTTTGGAGCCAAAGCATGCCCTTGAACCTCTCTAGTGTCAACAAGCTAATAGAAACCATGATCTTCTATGCCAATTGCAATGGTTTTCTTGGACTCCTTGTCAATAATATGGCACTTATGTGTGCTGAAAATGATGTCCAACTTGGGACAATGTCACATAATTTGACTCATTGAGAGAAAATTGAGCTCCATGCCAAGAACATCGTATACATTGAGGAAAATAAGAGTTTTCTCTCCATAGGTTATCTAAACATTGCCTTTGCCGACAATTGTATACTCCTCACCACCAAAATGAATCTTCCTAAAAATTCACATGATCTTTCCTCAAGGGATTAGGGGTGTGTTTCTTTTGGTATCCGTAGTTCTCATGTCTAGGAACCATTTTCTTATGACCGGTCATAATTATATGGCTTGTTGTGCAATCTTTGACCTTCATTCAAGTGTGTGGAAGCATTTTTAGAAAGTACCACCTTATTATTTTTTGCATCTCTGTATGAGAGATCCTTCATAGCTCCCATTAACTTGTCCAATTTTTCCTCAACATTGAAAGGCTTACTAGAAGTTGTTGCATCTAGTCTATGAAGCTTTATATCATCTCTTTTGATGCCTTTATTAGATGATTTCATGTTGCTCTCTATATTGCTTTCCATGACATAAGGCTCCCTTAACGTTTGAGGGTTCTTATCCTTTAAGTAGTAACCCAACTTGCCATCAAATGCCCCACAACATAAAACAAGGCACATGGATTCATATGGCCTCACATGGGGAGGCACTTTCCTCATTGTCATCACAAGCCTATTATTGAAATCAACATTTGTTTCATTGGCCCCTTTCTTGATAGTAGTTAACTCATGGATTAAATTTTTTGGATCCACTCTTTCTCTATAGTGTAATCTAAAATCCCTCATAAGCTCATCTCATGAGTCTATGCTACTATCTAGAAGGCTCTTGTACCACCTTTGCACTTTCTTGCAATGATTGCAAAAGAGTTTCATCATAGCATCTTCGTCTTCTATTTCATATTCATCTGTTATATTGATGAAACATCTTAAGTGGTCCTTACTAATGATAGCGTTATTGTCTTGGAATTTTGGTACCTTTCTCCTAATTTCATTTGGAATTAAATTAGGATATCTTAGAATACCATAAAATTCAATCTGCCTATACTTTTCCATTCTGAATGGCATTCTTATTAGAGAAAACCTCTGAGCATGTCTTCTAGGGTTGACTTTTATGTTTTGTCTTAACATTTTTTTTGCGGATGGAATCTATTGATTTTGGTGCACATTGTGTGGATGCTGATTTGGAACATTTTGTGTAATGTTTTGATTTCCTATCTGCTGCTGAGAAGCATTTTGGTTTTGGTTTATTTGTTGAGCATTTTGAGCATGTTGGTTCTACTTTAGTAGTTGGGCATTTAGAACAAGTTGTGCTTACTACAATTCAAGTTGTGCTTGTTGTGCTGCAAATTGTCTTTCAATTTTTTTCTGCCTATGTCTTAGATGATCAATCAAATCTACCTCTTGATTTACAACTCTCTCCCTTCTTTCATCTTTGACTGTATGGCATTGTCAATGTCATGGAATTGAGTGTTTAGTTCTTGTTCTATTTCATGAGAGGATGTAGGAGAGTTGTGATACTAAACTCCTCTTGAATTTCTTACATGTGGAGGTGCAGGCACATTTATGTCTACACCCTCAATATGCAATTATTTGGAAGTAACTCTATCTCTTCTACGAACATTTATTTCATTCCCAAGCATACCATAATTACACCTAAGGGATCTCCTATCAATTTTAACTCTAGTGTCAACTAAATCATCTAAGGTGTATTGATCTTGATCACTTAATGCACCTCCTCTACGTGATGTACCTACTAATTTAGCATTTTGGGAATAATGGACAAATAACATACTTGGTTTTTTATCTCTCCATTCAGCTTGTCATCTCCTTACTTCAGTTGGAATCACCTCAAGCATTTTTTGACTTCCGAATCTTTGCTCTCTCTTCATATTTGACCTCTTTTCTATACTAATGATTTATGAGTCTATCCTTGACAGAGCCACCACTCCTCAAGTTTCAGAAGTATCAACCAAAGACCTATTTTCCTGGCTACACAATGGTTATTGATTAGTTTGGGTCTTCCAATTAAATACTGATAATTTTTCCTTGACAACGACACTCTTTTGTTGGTGATTTGAGTTGTATGTCCCAAATTCCTAAAGTTGGATAGTCTCCTAGGTACCAGGGGTGTCAAACCTAGGAAGAATATCAAAAAGTCTATATTCAAGTTGGGGAACTGAGCACTAGTTATTGAAGTGGATAAGACCTCCTTCACTTCTGACTCTACTAAACCAAGGGGGTTTCCTTAAGATGCTGAATTATATGATACTATAAGGATTAAACTGTAATGTCCCCTTCGAGCTAGCCTCTCAGGGTGCTGCTTCGCCTTTTTAATTCCCAAAGGCAAGCTTCGATAATAGGGAATCATTTATTTAATTATTTAATTGTCACCTAAGTATTAACTCAATCTCTATGGTGGTGTTAAATAATTAATTAAATCACTTTTGTAAAGTGACTTTATGAAATGTTTTAAAAAGAAACAACCAAAGGAAATATTTTCTTTATGTGAGCCATGTAAAAGTCACTTTAATTTTTGGAATGGAGAATACAAAAGAGAAGGAAGAAACATTTGACTCACTTGAAAAATGCATCTCTCTTTTTCATGGGAAGAACACGAGTTCTCTGTTTAGGGTTTAGGACCCTCTCAAACCAATTTCGGATGTGTGAGACCATCCCTAGTTGGAATGGATTCAAGGTATTTTTCAGAACAGGAAGAAATCAGAATTTCACGTTTCTCTTTGGAGTTATATCTGCTGTGTACAGGGGTCATATTTGAGGCTCAGTAATGTGTATTTGGAGGCGTCTCATCATGCACAAACCTTAGGCGCAGCCCTTACAAGGCTTAAGAGTCATTTGGGGAAGTCTTAGCACCTGTGTGTGAAGGGAAGTGAAGGACGCGATTTTGGAAGAAGACGTCCTTGAGTGCAGCTCCTTTCCTGGGTCGTATCTACTTGTTGAGGGCACTGTTGGGTGAAGAAACCATAGACGCTGTTTCAAACATCAAAATGCTTCGAAAATGGTCACCCTGATGCTGAACTGGAGCTATTTAAGGAGGACGAGTTATGCTGGGGGGAAAACATCTGATGAAGAAGGGTTTCTAGGCGCTGATTGATTCAGTCTAACACCTTGTGGCTTGCCCAGATCACTCCCAGGTTAATATGCTTTCAAATTGGGACGGCTATCTACTTCAGGTCTGAACTATATCTAATACACTCTATCTTTGGTTTGGACCATGGTAAATGCGATTTTGTTTGAGAATGATGTAAGTGTTGGCTGCTCTGTTTGGAGTTGCATTTCTTAAATGTACAGACATTGCAATATACAGAATTTACATGTATGACTGTGTTGTTATAGACCAGTTAGTATTATGCATCTATTCACTCAGATTGTTACCTGAGTCTTAGGAAGAGAACCTCCCTTTGGGGTTGTTAAAGAATGCTTAGAGAGTTTATTTGCCATCTCAAACAATCACTTACCATTGTAATTTCAGTCCATAGCTCCTAGCAGATTTGCATACAGTATATTGATGACAAAGATAAGTTGGCTACTATTCAATAGAGTCTGAATTGGTGCTGTGATTTCTCAGCCTTATAACATTGCCAGATCCCTTACAGCTTGTAACCAGTGGTAACTCATTGCAATACTTGTTAATTAGATGTTGGAGTTTGTTAACAGACTACTTGACAAAAAGGTCTGTCAGCTGTAGATGTGCATTTCTGCATAAGTAGGTCATGCATATGCATTTGGAAAAAGACAAAACACCTGCATTTTACTTCTATTGCATCATTAGATAACTTGGCATTCATTTTTAGCTTTCAAAACATTTTGGTGACATTCCAAACCCAAGGACAAGCAATCTGAAAGTTATATCAGACCGAAGGCAATACTCACAACGGCTGTTTGAATATATTCCTCAAGATTCAAATCAGAAAAATTACAGTCAGATTTAACAAGGAAGCTTATAGACAATGACCTTGCTACAAACCATACCACTACATAGTGTACCCCTATTCCAATTGTCACAATGTACCTATGTGTTGGTTTAAATATACAAGACTATGCACTTTTATACAACAAAAAAGGCTTACCAAGTAAAGTGCTTAAAATATGGATAGAACTCGAAAATTCAAAAAGTTGAATTTTTGGGGGAAAAAGTGACTTTTGAGGAAAGGATGCATGGATGACCAAACCAAGAATCCCAAGATTTTTGGAAAAGGATACCTAGAACCCTTGATACTATCTCACCTTCAGGAATAGGTGGACCTGTCCAAGCCTCAATTTTGCCTGTTCCTCTACCCTTACTGTAGAAGATAATGTCTCTACTTATGAAAAAGCATCGAAAAAGCACACATTTGATTGAAAAAGCACAGGATGGTAGGAAAACTGTGCTCTGATACCACTGTAAGAGACCAGGTGTCTCTCAACCCGACCATTGATTAAGAATGCAAGGATTTTGTTTGGTTTTCTGTATTTTTGATTTTTTTGTGGTTTTTTCCAATAAAAGAGAAATTGCGATTTTGCTCTAAAATGCTATAAAAATTCATAATAAATTCATAGTTGGTAAATAATGCATCAAATCACTACTCAGATGATGGCGAATGTATTTATTAATCTTCTGGACACATACAATGAAGAAAATCGAACATACAAGAAAAAGGCAACGTTTTTATTCAAGAGAAACCTGGTTATTTGCAGCTGCCAATATGAAGAAGTACAGGTACGGCCAGCTACTGATCTATATATCTCCAACCTTGAAATGGGTGCAGAGGCTCCAAAAACCCTAAGCGTCCCACATGAATGAACCAGAAGACAAGAAACTCAGGCGTTTTTAGCTGGGGAAGAAGTACGGCCTTTGCTGCAGCAAAGTACGGCCTTTGCTGCAGCAAAGTACGGCCTGTACTAGCAGATAAAAAATTTGTACTACCTTGAACAATGTGCTAGATCACTGAATAAAGGAATAGGTAAGTCGCCTTATTGCTCTGGTGAATAATCTCTTCTCAAACCTTTTTTGAATCTATCTCAGTAAGCACAAATGTAACCTTTGAATGAAGTCACCCTATTGACAAGCTTCAACTGGTATTGCACAGTCTTAGTATGCCTGATTCTGAAGAGGGAACGTTCTTCAAAACCCGATGATCTGCAGAAACCCTTGTTTCACAAACCCCAATGCTCTCAGAGAGAAATAAAGACAAATTAGAATAATCATAACATAATGAGTTCGATTTGTCTTGGAGAAATATATATCTTATTTCAAAAAGTCGACCCCCTTCCAAAAAGGCAATTAATGAGCATTTAAAATATAATTAAATCGCTCCTTTAATGACTTAGGCATAATAATTAAATAATGGTGTCTTGAATGAATATTAAAATACTCATTTAATATTAATTTATCTCCTTATTATAAAGTATTAATAATACTTTATAATTTGCCATTAAATAATTAAATTTAATTATTTCTATTAAAGTGACACTATATAATAAAGTCAAATTAATAAACTTTAATAACTATCAAATGCTTCAAAATTTATTGTTTGCTCATCAAATCATCAAATCGGGTCAAAACTGAGCTGACCAACTGAATCAGGTGTCCTGCCAAAAATAGCAACTCCTGCCTGCCTGACTTACTATAAATAGTATCTATAAATCACTTTTAAAGTTGTCTGCTAAAGCTCAAACCTGAATCAACTGTTGGAGAAATGGTCCCAAATGCTGGATAACTGCCTCAAGTGATCCTCTAAACACATATGCCAGCCTACGAGGATCTAAATGATAGGCTAACCCTTGAAATAACTGTACTGCCTAGGAAGGGGACATTACAGTCCGCCCTCCTTGAAATTGCTTGACCTCAAGCAATCTCAGCTCCGGATGCTGTAAAATCTCCTCCGACTCCCAAGTAGCATTCTCAACCGACAAGTCCCTCTATTTGATTAAATACTCTTTGATAACCCGCCTCCGAAGATGTCTCTCTCTAACATCGAGGATGGCCTCAGGCACTAATATCAACTTCCCCTTGTCATCAAGGGGTGGCAGTACTGGAGAGGGAATCACATGCTAACCTAATGCCTTTTTCAGGCGTGAAACGTGCAACACGTTATGAACCCTGCTATCCGCTAGTAAATCCAACTCATATGCAATCTCGCCTACTCGTCTGATAACTCGAAATGGACCATAGTAATGAGGTTTCAACTTCTCTGCACCACTCTTCCGCAGAGTGGACTGGATATTGTCTCTGAGAGACCTCAAAATGTCCTGCTGATCTTGCATCATATCACTTGCGCTGGGCACTCTGCTATCACTCAACACCAAGTCTAAAAGGTTGGGCGCCTCATACCCGTACAATGCCATGAAGGGCGCCATCTATATAGTCATGTGGTGAGTAGAGTTATAACAATACTCACAGAGGTATATCCACCTCACCCAAGCTCTCTGCTGTCCAGCTATATAATTGCGCAGATATCCTTCCACCCACTTATTGACAATTTTTGTCTGTCCATCTGTCTGTGGATGGTAGCTGGTCCTAGGTGTCAATTTGGTCCCACAAAGTCTGAACAACTCCTGCCAAAAGTTGCTCATGAACCGACTGTCTCTATCGTTGACGATAGTCCGAGGCAAACCATGTAACCTGAATACCTCTCTAAATAATAGCTCTGCAGTCTGCGATGCTGTGAATGTAGTGGTGATTGGAAAGAAGTGTGCATATTTTGTCAGTCGATCAAGAACTACGTAAATACAATCTTTACCTTGGGCTTTCGGAAAACCCGTGATAAAGTCCGTTGATAAGCATTCCCACTTCCTGTTAGGTATCGGAAATGGCTGAAGCAATCCAGTAGGATATGTGTGTTCCTGTTTGTTCTGTTGACAAACAAAACACTCTCGTATATACTGAAGAACATCAGTCTTTAGCCCTTTCCAAGTAAACCGTTCTCGTACTAGCTTATATGTTTTGAAATAACCGGGATGGCCCGCCATAGGAAGATCATGAAAAGCTCTCAGAACTGTATCCTTCAACTCTGAATCAGGAACCAGAAAAATCCGCCCCTTGTAAATGATCAAGTCATTCACAACGGTATACCTACTATCCTGCTCTGTCCCATCAACAATGCTAGAAGCCCATGGGTTCTTAGCATACTCTGTAATAATTCGATGCCTCCAATCCTCGAAGATCTGTGCCATAGCATTCAACGGAGGTCTGCGAGACAAGGCGTCAACTACAACATTCTGCTTCCCCTTAATAAAGGTGATGTCAAAATCATACGATTGCAATTTGTTGACCCATTTTTGTTGTCTTTCATTTAAGTCCCGCTGTCCAAGGAAGTGTTTCAGGCTATTGTGATCTATACGCACTGAATTTACTGCCCACCAAGTATTGCCTGAACTTAGCCAAAGCGTGCATAATGGCTAAGATTTCCTTGTCATAAATGCTATAAAGTCTCTCGGGACCCCTAAGCTTCCTACTCTCAAAAGCAATAGGGTGTCTCTCCTACATCAAAACGGCACCAATGCCCTCTCCTGAAGCATCATAGTACAAATCAAATGACTTCGTAAAGTCTGGTAATGCTCATACTGGACATGAAGTCATAATCACCTTAAACCTGTCAAAGCACTCCTGAGCCTGTGGTGACCAAGCAAAATCCCATTTCTTTGTCAAATCAGTAAGGGGTGCGGCGTGACGTGAGAACCCGCTAACAAATCTCCTGTAAAAAGCACACAACCCAATGAATCCTCTGAGCTGTGTAAGGTTCTTTGGTACTTGCCACTCAACTATAGCTCAGACCTTCTCAGGGTCCATACTGACTCCCTTGGCACTGATGATGTGCCCAAGATACAACAACTCAGCCATGCCTAGCTCACACTTGGACTCCTTGGCATACAAGGACTCCTCAGCCAAAATACCCAAAATTGTATCCAAGTGAGCTAAATGCTCCTCCCATGACCTACTGTACACCAGGATGTCATCGAAGAAGACTAACACAAATCTCCGCAGCTGAGAACTGAAGACCCTGTTCATTGTAGCTTGAAAGGTAGCAGGTGCATTGGTTAGACCGAAAGGCATAACCAAGAACTCAAAGTGACCGCAATGGCACCTGAAAGCGGTTTTCTCTATGTCCTGCTCCCTCATCCGAATCTGATGGTACCCGAATCTCAAGTCAATCTTCGTGAAGAAGATAGCATCGTGCAACTCATCAATCAACTCATCGATGCGGGGTATCGGGTACCTGTTCTTAATTGTTTTCTTATTGAGCTGGAGGTAATCTATACACATCTGAAGTGATCGATCCTTTTTCTTCACCAATACCACCGATGAAGCAAAAGGTGACTTGCTAGGTCTGATATGCCCCATAGCCAACAACTCACTGATTGTTTTCTCTATCTCATCCTTGAGCTGTTTCAGATGTTTGTAGGGTGTAATCATAATGGGCTTTGCGCCCTCCTCCAACTCGATAATATGCTCCGTGCCTCTGTTTGGAGGTCTTCCAGGTGGAATGTCACTAAACACTTTAGAGTGTTTAGTCCTCAGTATTTGAATGTCGGGATGGTACTCAACCTTCTGTTGCTCCTGTTGTGCTAGTAACAACATACACTCTGCAGCCCAATCTACCATATCATGACGAATGAGTCTCTCCATCCGTCTGAAAGATACCATCCTCAAATTGCTCTCTCTGATAGCTTTAATGACATGTGGTTTCCTGTTTACTTTGAACTTCATCTCCATGTCTCGAAGATTGAGTGTGAACTCACCCAAATTGTGAAGCCATGCCATCCCAAGTACAACATCAATATCTCCCATATTAACAACATAGAATTCAGCCTTGAACTCATAGTTGTTTAGCCGCATTGGAAGATCTGTTATCTTTCTATCACATTTGAGGGTGTACCCATCAGCGACCTTGACTCGAATACCCTCAAACTCCTCTGTCTGTATACCTCGTCTCTCTACTAAC
Organism: Sequoia sempervirens; assembly: GCA_007258455.2. NCBI lineage: Eukaryota > Viridiplantae > Streptophyta > Pinopsida > Cupressales > Cupressaceae > Sequoia > Sequoia sempervirens. The sequence continues at coordinate 22,554 of VDFB02080732.1, read as the reverse complement.
CGTGCATCAATAAAGTTATGAGTAGCACCAGTGTCGAGTAGAGTAATCACTTTCTGACCTGCTAGGAGCCCACGTAGTCTAAAAGATCCATCTCTTTGAAGACTAGTCAAGTGTGCCACCTGTAACTTTCTTCCTCCCTCATTTTCACCATCATTTTTAGACCTCTCATCGTATAAATGCTCTGAATCAGCTTGCTGGTCTGACAGATCAGATTGCTCTTCACCCTCATAAAACCACTCCATCTGGTTATTTTTCACTTTGGGACGAAGAGGGCATACATGCTTCTCATCATAAGGTGCCTTGCACCAAAAACACAACTTTTTCTTGCGTAAATCATTTAATGTTTCCCTGTCAAATGGTGGTGCATTTCGTTTCTTAGGATCAGGTGGATCCTTCTTCCTGTCAAATGATCTATTAGGCCTCGTATAAGGTGTTGAGCCTGAAGAGAACTTGCTGCGAGGTGCTGCAAGCTCCATACTGCGTGTCTTCCTCATGGCCTCCTGAAGAGTAGGAGGATCAAATGCCTTGACCCAACCCCTCATTGGCTCAAACAATCCCTCGATGAAGAGAATGACAAGTCTCTTCTTTGAAATACCTGTAACCATGATTGCAACCCTCTGAAATTCACCGATGTAAGAATCCAAACTACCTGTCTACCTGAGTTGAGCTAGCTCTCTAAAATATAGTTCTGGATCCTTTTTGTCAAAACGCTCTATGAGCCTGCTGGTGAACTCCTGGTAGGTGGTAACTGCGCGATGACCAAGTGTGTACATACCGTGATGCCACCAGTCATGCGCTAACCCATCAAGATGTAGTGTAGCAAACTTAATGGCCTCGTCCTCCTGCATAGGTCTCAATGAAAGGTAATTGTCTAACTTCTGTACCCAAGACCTCGCTGAACTCTTATCAGAGCCACCAAAGTAAGGCAAGATAATCTTGCTGACTGCATGCTGAAGATCCCTGTTCACCTATGGCTGTGGCTGCTAGTGCTGAGGAGCTCTACGGTTAAATCTACCTCCCCTTCTGGGTTTATGCACATCCATAAACTCATGAAAAGACAAAGACTGCCTGATCTCAGGTGCCAATGTCGAATACTCTCCATAAAATCTAGTCACGTCTGCCACTGACATGCCATGGTGTGGTTGAAACTCATGATGGTGACCATGCTGCTCTGCCGCCGGAGTCGAAGGTGCCTCTCTAGATATAAATGTAGGTTGTCTCGGCCTACGCTCATGCAAGATAGGTGACGACTACCGCTATACTGACACCAGTGGTTGATCTATGCCTGCAGTCCCGCTCGTCTGTCCTATCTGAAAATAGTGCTGCTGAGGCTGAGTGTACTGCCTCATCGTGCCCATCAACTGAGACATCATGTCCATCATATTATCATGCCTGCGTTTGAACTCATCATCAATAATATCACCTCTGGCATGCTCTTTCCCCATATCCCTATGTGTCTCTGTAGGAATCTCATGATCTGCCATCAGTATAGTGACACTATTCTCACTGCTATTGGAACTGGATCTGTGAATACCCAGAACCCCTGATACTGTCTCACCTTCAGGAATAGGTGGACCTGTCCAAGCCTCAATTCTACCTGTTCCTCTACCCTTACCTTAGAAAATAATGTCTCTACTCATGAAAAGGCATCGAAAAAGCACACATCTGACTGAAAAAGCACAGGATGGCAGGAAAATTGTGCTCTGATACCACTGTAAGAGACTAGGTGTCTCTCAACCCGACCATTGATTGAGAATGCAAAGATTTTGTTTGGTTTTTTGTATTTTTGATTTTTTGGTGGTTTTTTCCAGTAAAAGAGAAATTGCGATTTTGCTCTAAAATGCTATAAAAATTCATAATAAATTCATAGTTGGTAAATAATGCATCAAATCACTACTCAAATGATGGCGAATGTATTTATTAATCTTCTAGACACATACAATGAAGAAAATCGAACATACAAGAAAAAGGCAACGTTTTTATTCAAGAGAAACTTGGTTATTTGCAGCCACCAATATGAAGAAGTATAGGTATGGCCAACTACTGATCTATATATCTCCAACCTCAAAATGGGTGCAAAGGCTCTAGAAACCCTAAGTGTCCCACATGAATGAACCAAAAGACAAGAAACTCAGGCGTTTTTAGTTGGGGAAGAAGTACGACCTTTGCTGCAACAAAAGTACGGCCTGTACCAGCAGATAAGAAATCTGTACTACCTTGAACAATGTGCTAGATCACTGAATAAAGGAATAGGTAAGTCACCTTATTGCTCTGGTGAATAATCTCTTCTCAAACCTTTTCTGAATCTATCTCAGTAAGCACAAATGTAACCTCTGAATGAAGTCACCCTGTTGACAAGCTTCAACTGGTATTGCACAGTCTCAGTATGCCTGATTTTGAAGAGGGAACGTTCTTCAAAACCCGATGATCTGCAGAAACCCTTGTTTCACAAACCTCAATGCTCTCAGAGAGAAATAAAGACAAATAATAATAATCATAACATAATGAGTTCGATTTGTCTTGGAGAAATATATATCTTCTCTCAAAAAGTCGACCCCCTTCCAAAAAGGCAATTAATGAGCATTTAAAATATAATTAAATCGCTCCTTTAATGACTTAGGCATAATAATTAAATAATGGTGTCTTTTTTCTAAATGAATATTAATATACTCATTTAATATTAATTTATCTCCTTATTATAAAGTATTAATAATACTTTATAATTTGCCATTAAATAATTAAATTTAATTATTTCTATTAAAGTGACTTTATATTATAAAGTCAAATTAATAAACTTTAATAACTATCAAATGCCTCAAAATTTATTGTTTGCTCATCAAATCATCAAACCGGGTCAAAACTAAGCTGACCAACTGAATCAGGTGTCTTGCCAAAAATGGCAACTCCTGCCTGCCTGACTTACTATAAATAGTAAGTATCTATAAATCACTCTGAAAGTGTCTGCTAAGGCTCAAACCTGAATCAACAGCTGGAGAAATGTTCCCGAACGCTGGATAACTGCCTCAAGTGATCCTCTAAACACATCTGCCAGCCTACGAGGATTTGAATGATAGGCTAACCCCTGAAATAACTGTACTGCCTAGGAAGGGGACATTACAGCTTGGAGGGGAAAAGGGGAGTTGGGGGGAAATGCATGTTGGGGGTGGTAGGTCTAACAAAAATGCCAAGATGAGAAACTTTGAAACTCAAAAATTTGAAAAGTTGGATTTTGGAGGAAAAGGTGACTTTTGAGGGAAGGATGCATGGATGACCAAACTTAGAATCCCAAAATTTAAGGATAAGGGGAGTTGAGGGAAAGACATGTTAGGGATGATAGGTCTGATAGGGAAGTCGACATGAAAATCCCTGAAACTTTGAAATTGCCTAAAAACGCATGAAGAAAAGGTGAAATTACAAGGCATTGACCACAAAATACCCTTTAACAAATTTTATGAAGGATATTTGATGAAAATACTTTGAATGAATACCTTTAGACAATTACTCAACATAGGGAACCCAATTAGAGATTTCTCAAATCTGTTATCAACAAATGGTGGATAGGGTCAAATGCACAACTTTGGGGCAAAACAAAGCAAAGATGAAACACATGAAAATGAGGTGCTAATAGTATGAATTTCTCTCTAAATATCTTATATAACTACTAAAAAAATGCATCTAATATAGAGTTGATCCTCCTAAAAATAGATAATGGAAAATAACTAAAGAATCTCCTAAAATAAGATAATGAAAAATAGAGTTCTCCTATAGGGCATCTAAAAACAAAACTAAAATCTGAGTGAATAAGTCACCAAATTGTGCCCTATAAAAATAGTTCCTAAATCTCCTAAAAAATTATCCTAAACATGTCGACTAATTTTCTTCTAAAACATCATCTAATTAATAAATAAATCCCTAAATTTAGTTTCCCAAAAATAATCTTATGCTTAAAGCAAAATCTTCTTTTATTTGATTGTGCCCAAAATTCTGGCAAACAATTAGAATATATTAAAATTTCTTCAGCTGCAACTATTGTTTTTTGTTAGTTGTAGTAACTTGTTTGTCATCTTCAATAACAACTAAGATGTCTTCATCAGCAATAGTTTGACTTCAATAGCATTAGTAGTTTGATTTCATCAACTTTTACTAACTTCATCAGTACTATTTGACATTAGATTTTCCTACAAAGATAACCAATACTAAGAAACATTACATCACTAAGTTTAACAATAACCAAGATATGCAAAAGATAGATGGCAGACGAAAGTTGGGCACTCCTAAGAGCCTATGAATCAAATATCCTTATCTCCACAGTTTGTTATGGATTTGATGAGCACTTTTCTCTAAGTAGTGGTGTCAAACCTTGTAGCCAAGTATCTCTTCATGAACTTGGTTACTTCTTTATTGAGTCCTTTCTCTATGGGTCACACGGAAATAAAAGATAATTGGGAAAAAATGTCCAATGTGGATGTAGGGAGTAGAGTTCATCTAGGTGGTATTTGATGGGATTTCTCTTCATTGCATGTAGGTCCTAATCATTTATTTCCTTGTTTCACTTGTGAATTCAAATAATGGCAGCACTTTGGAGGGTTCAGGGGGATCTCGTGTGTCCTCCTCTCCATTGATCAAGAGACGGGTACTAGATATAAGGATTGTTAATGGGAAAATGACATATATGGTTTGTTTTTGGGTTGACTTCACTCATCAAAATCAAGTGATAATTGAGTCAAAGATCTAAAACTATATCCATTAGCTAGTTTATATCTAAGTGACATTATTCTAAAGCCAGGAAACTCAAAATAATTGAACGTGCTAAGTGGGATCTCCCCTCTATTCTACTATAGTAGGGGGCATTAATAGTAGTCAAAAATAGAGAAGACTGCTAATTTTTTTTTTGTCAATCAACAATCACAATGCAATTGTTCCAAAATGAACCATTGTATCTATCTCATTAGGTCTTCTACATTGAATGAAAATAGTTCTAGATTTTATTAATGAAATCTTCTACTCCAAGAAGTTTTCTCCTCTATAAACACTTGATTCTTTTGTATGGATCATGCTTTCTTGTATTTTTGTTCAATAGATTTTATATTTTTCCTATGTACATAAAGTTAAAAATTATGTATCTTTGTTGAATTTATTATGTAGTTGTTTCTTTGTACATAGAAATTTAAGAAATTCTGGTCATCATAATTTTTTTTATTTCGAAAATATGTTTTCTGAACTTTTGCTTATTCATAGAAAGTTGATTATGATTGCATTTCGGCATTGGAGCAGTTTTTTTGGCATTGTGAAGGGACTATCAAGTTTGTAAGCTGACTAGAAAAGTAAAGAGTGTTAGTGAGAGAGTTGATTCCAGATGAATGAGAAGTTGGATATATATGTGGATGTTGTTACTCATCTTTAATAGAAGAAGACACTAGAGATACTAAATTCAAGACTAGATTTACTAGAATGGAAGCTATAATTTCTTCCCTTATCAAAATGCTCATTAAATTTATGTTGTTGATGACAAAAAAGGAGAAAAAATCCCCACAAGAGAAAGATGAGAAATATCTCAAGGATATGTTGAGTTTGAGCCCTTCAAAATTTACTTACCTTTCAAAGTAGAGACCAAGTTGAAACCAATCCAAGGACGATGGATATCTACAAACTTAATGACTAATTGAGATGACTTAAGGTGTACTTTTGAATGTATGGGTTCTTTAATGACTAGAGAATTTATTTTTCTTGGTAACAATTGGGCAAGCTTTGCCATGGTGTGAAACCTATATTTAGTCAAAGAAAGCAATAGGAAGGAATCCATTAAAATTGTGGGAGATAGTCAAGAAGTTAAACAAATTTCAATTTTCCCCATTGTCTACATGGAAGAGAAACTCCTCTAAGTAACAATATTTTTGAAAAAGTCAAGTACATGGTGAGAGAATTCACTTATGATTGATACAACCATTCTCTTGAATAATTCCCAAGATGATCTAGGAGTATTTGTGAAGTATCTTGGAGGACTATCCAACCCTATTTGGAATGAATTGGGTGGTTTCAATATGAATAGCATTGATGATACTTGCAAGAAGTCTTTGTACATGTTCAAATGTCATGTCCACTTTTTCCACAATTTGTTTTGTAGTCCAAAATGTCTATTTCCTATCTCCAGCATTCCCTTTAATCTAAATTAATGTACAAATTCTTCCCCTTTATTCCCCATGCATCTGCTTAAGATCCCCAAAATTTCTAAGTATGGAGGCATGGCCAATTTTCTAAGTTAGTGTAAGCCATCAAAGTTTTGAAGGTTCCCTTCCTAGCATGACTTTCTTCCCAAGTCCACTTTCTTCTATACTTCTATTAAGGTTTCAAACTTTCCCATCTAGTCATGCCCTCTGCTTCTTTCCCCCACCTTTCCCCCTTTTGTCAAGACTTTAGATTTTCCCATATTGTCATTCCTCTCTACCAAACCTTGCTCTTTTACAAACCTTCATCAAAGAGTCAGACTTCCCCTCGCTTGTATGCCTCCTTGCCAAACCATGATTCCCAACTTACGGTACAAGTCATTGAGTACCCTCGACTTGTGAAGCTCAATACTTTTATCTATTTTGCATCATTCACCTCACTTACCTCCCTACACAATTGGACAACTATTAATGTGCAGGGTGATGATGCATCTTCTAGAAGGGTTCCTATGGGCATAAAAGTATCATTCAATAGTGATGACGTGGATCCACATGTACACTTAGCTATGCAAACAAAGAAGCCAACTTTGATGGCCATTAATGAGGTAGTTAGGCTTTCAACCCTAAGGGACCCTTGTCATTATGGCTTAGGACAATTGCAGTTCATTGGGGACACTCCTCCATGCCCCCCAAGCACATTTTGATGCACGTGAGCATGGTTCTAGGTGCAAATTGAGGGGAAATGATGCTTAATCAGTATGGGCAGTCCCTGCCATGTACCAATCTTGAGATGGAGGCCATTGTTGCATATTTCAATGCCCTTTTGGGTGTATAAGAGTCTAAAAGGAAAAATAGAAGGATCATCATGAAAAACCCCAAAACAAACCCTAACCAAAAATTACAATAAGCATGAGTTGTTCAGGCATCCAGATCTGAGGATGAAAACCCACAAATCTATGGATATCGAAGGACAAAACCCTTGCAGGTCTCGCATTAGAGGATGAAAACCCCATGGCATAAGGAGCTATCTCACCCAGAGGTTGCATTCGAGCGTAAATGGTGGTAGCAACAAGTGATACAAAGTTTACCAACATTTGCAGTTGTCTAGTGTGAAGCTTGATATTCTCCATCATTTTGGCATGTAATTACAACATGTGGGTTGTCTTCCTGACCCATTTTGTAAGGGAAGTTTGGAATCCCCATTTCAGCCCTTGATGGCCTTTGTAAATTTTGTGTTGACTATCAACATAAAATAATGTTTAATCTGGTCTGTTAAATTTGTAAATGCTCTGAAGCTCCAATTAATCTTTCATGGTGAACCCAACCTATAGTATGTAATGAACCTTCCTAGTTCTGCCCTCAAATTGTTGAATATAGGCTCAAGGCATTTTGTCAAACACTTGTGATGCAAACTTAACTCTTGCTGATCTGTGTTTTCAGTCTGATTGCTTGTGTGAAGATTGAACATAAATTGATACAACTTGCCTTAAGATGAATGCTAAATGATTAATCTAAGAATGAAGCATGAAATGCAAATATTTCTTTGTATTTTCTTGTGCATATAAATGAACTAGGCATGAAAAATGATCACCTATAGCCAACTAGTATTTTTACAAACAGTTGGTATGCAAACTAGCAAGCTGAATACAAATGATATAGAATTGCTCAAATGACACTATAAATATCCAACAACTTATATCTTCTTAATTGCAATGAAATATCCAATACAATGCTCATGAAATATGGCCAACTCTTGGCTCACAATAGTGATACAAAAATTAATGCCAAATCTGATATGGAAGATCATCTACAGCAGCAATGCTAGATGATTACAATTGACAATGCAACTACTACAAAGACATGAGAAACCTGATTTATAGAATCGCCCAAGGCTGGAGATGAAGAAGCAACCAAAATCTGCTGAAAAGAACCTCCTCCAAACCCAAGTCGATACCTTCTTACAGCCGCCCTTGTTCTGAAGACAACTCACTGATAATAAATTATACACTGCCCAAAGCTCTCCTCCAAAGCTCCTAAAATGGTCGCCTAGTCAAGAGAAATGGGGCGATCTATCTTCAATAAGAAATCAATGCAAGTAGTGGCGAGCAAAATTGTGGCTCTTTATGGACTGATGAAAATTTCTGAAAGTGGCTGCAAATATATCTGAATGTGCTGTTAGAAAATTGACCGCTTCTTGTTGGCAAATAATGGAAACTCCAATGCCCAAATACCATCCAAAAATTATCTAACAAAATGATGATATGAATGTAGATTGATGGCTCAATTATGCAGACCTCTGTGACTGAAAATATTATACCAGAAATTCTGAAAATGTCTGATATGAAAATCTGAGTATGCAATCGACCTCCTTGATGCAAAATTGATGAAGACTATTAACTCCAAAATGTCTCCAATGCAAACACCAATCGATATCATACAAAACTTGGCCAAAGGCCACAATTTTAACCAATGAAGCACAAATGGAAGACTGAAGTATCTTCCTCCCAGCTGCAATAATTCAGATGATATTTCACACCATCAAAATTGCTTACCAATTGAGAATTTTGATTTTCGTTCTCAATGGCCAAATGAACAACTACAAAGACCCCTTGGCTCCATAACTGAAAAATATTAAAGCAATCTTCAAATCTGGAAGATAGGAAATGAGCTCCCCAAGTCTATTTATTCTTTTCTTCAAGAGGTTGACCTCCTTCTAGAACTTTTCCAATTCGGCTTCTAGAAGGAATATTATAATATTATTTTATTATTGCATTTTATAATAATATAAAATATTAACCAACTCCTAAAGTGCAATATAACATTGTAATATAAAATAAGGTTTCCAAAAATAGAAATATCAATGATGAGAGTAGGAAAACCTTCATGAAATCACAAAATGAGCCAACCAATCAACTGAGTATCTGCCAAACGACTCTTTTATCAAGCCTTATTAGCCTACGAGGATCAGGAATAGGCTAATTCCTCTAAACTCCAATGCTCATGAAAAAGGGGACATTACATAGTATTAGGGTATACATCGTGCACTTGGTAAAAAAATTTCACGTGACTGGTGGCACCAGCGTGACACGCCCTCTGGTACCACGGGTTTGGGAGGAGACTAGACCTCGTGACCTCTTGCCTGCAACAGAATGCTTTAGCCATTCGAGCTAGGCCTCCCACCCCTTATTAGGTTTTAATTGATTTGCATGAATGCAAAGGCAATTTTTTTGGGTATTCTCTATTAATGCAAAGTTTTGTATTTTGTCATCTAAGTTTGCTAGAATAAGGCCAAATAATCAATTCTGCAGTTCAACTTTGAGCTGAATGGGTTGCTATGTAAACATTAATGCATTTTAGGGCCCAATAATGAAATCTAAAGAATAGGACCAAAATATTAATTCTGAACTGTAAGCAGTAATATACTTTAGGGTTTTCTTTTGGTCCATATTAAAATACCTTAGCCGAATCCTAAATAGCCAAAATATTTGCCTTATTATATAGGGTTCATAAAGTTTTTGATTAAAGTTGCTTTTGACATGTTGAAAACTAATCCAATCCAAGATTAATGATATTTGCTAGTGGCAAATGCCAAAAATAAATGCCGATGCTTTCTATTGACATGGTTCAAGTATCTTGAGAGGTGAGGCCATCCAACATGCCTTATAATAGTCAATAACAGTAAATAACATTATGGGAGGGTGTGACCATGCCATGAACTCCTCCATAATAATTACATATTATCACAATATATAGCATTTGATATCCATTCACACAATGGATTTTTTAGTTTTTTAATTTTCCCCATAATGAGATTTCTAAGAAAGAATAGATACAAGGAGACATATTGCAGGATTCAGTTCCTTCCAGGAAATACGTTTACCATTTGCCTACAGGTTTAACTTTAATCACCTATACTAATCATTGTGTAGGTCTTTTTGATTATATGTAATTGCTGCATACAACTATTCTTCATTTTTATAATCCTGAAATGTACGTTCTGATTTTATTGCTACATTATTTGACAGTTGACTAGAAGATAGCTTTGTTTCTAATGGCAGTTACCTTAGTTTAATCTGATAAGATTAAATATTTTATGATGCATTCCATTCAGGTCAATTCAAAAGGAGTTTATCAGATTGGATGAAGATCTTTTCACCCCATTGGTGGGAAAGAAGAAGATATACACATATGAGACCTTAGAATTTTGGGAGCAAATAAAGACTCCAAGGTGCTGTCTTTCTGACCCAGATTCTCTAATTAATTTTATCTTATCATTTAAAATCTTCAAAGGATCTTTCATCTACCAGGGTATCTTAATTTTTTGGAAGTGTATTTTTTTTATTAACATGGCAATTTGCAAGATATTCATATCTATTTTCTCAGGATGTCACTGAAGTGCTCTTCTCTGTACCTAAAACAATATCGCTTGAACACACCTGAACTCTTGTCTAATGGTGAAGCCTCTGTAACTGCAAATATTATTGGTGATGTTTATGCTCATCCTTCCTCAAAGGTTCATCCAACTGCTAAGGTTATGTGTTCGCCTATTCAGAGCACTTTAAATAACTCGAAGTTGGTTGATTCATCTTTTCTTTTAAAATTAATATGTAGCATATGTTTGTGTTACAGATAGGACCAAATGTCTCAATCTCTGCAAATGCTCGAATTGGTCCTGGAGTTAGGTTGAGTGAGTGCATCATTCTTGATGATGTTGAAATTCAGGTATCACTCTTCTTAGAAACAAACAAAAATATGCTTTCTTTAATCAGAATTGACCAAAGCATGTTTTTTATGTTTTATAGGACAATGCTATTGTAATGCATGCAATAATTGGTTGGAAGTCGTCTATCGGCAAATGGGCAAGAGTTCAGGTAGGATTTAAACTCGTTTTTTTTTTGTTGTTCTGTGAAAAGAGTCGAAAGAAGCATTCTTAAAAGGTGTGGGTTACGTCAAGAAGCTGACCATCCTAAGACAAGGTAATTGTCTGTCCAATGTTATCCAATACATCTTCTTGTACTGAGTGCTATGATCCATGACAACAATAGATCCCATAGAGACAAACACTATTACTCCTCTAATTACTACTATCAGAGTCTATGCACATCTATCATATAACGGTATATTAATACTTAGTTACATGCACGCTGTTTTTCTCCATCATTCTGGAAATACTCCTTTTGTCATATAGAAAATGGAACATTGAACCCTTAACAAAAAAGGAAGTGAGAACAAGAAAATATTAGAGGATCCCTTCAAAAGGATGAGGACTCTTCTGTTTTGGATCATGGGAGCTTGCCTTGCATAGGTTGGGCATGAGCGCAGATAGTTGGAATAGGCTGTCTGGCAGTTGGCTTACAGATCGGGAATTTCCAATCCATTCTTTGTGCTTGTGTACCACTACAGCTGCCAGCCTATGTTGCTTGTCTATTGCCAAATGAAGTTTGATGATTTCCTCCATTGCTTCAGCTGCCATTATTTTAATTGGATCATACATAAGGAACTTTTTAATGGTCTGAAATCTATGCTGCTAAATACGCAATTTTTTATAAATTCTGTGATACATGCATTTATATTTTCCATGCAGTTTAGTAAATTGGTGATGCTACTGTGAACTCTATTCTCATGGCCATATGTTGTGAATGTGGAACCCCATGATTGAAAGATATGTTTAGCCTAGTGGTAGCACGATGAGTAGGTTTTTGACAATGCATGGTTAGAACAGTCAAATCTGACATACCATAGACTCTAGTAGGTTGCTGAGGATAGGATGAAAAATATTTGGTTGAAACCTCTTAGCTGAGCAGCATATGTAGGCGAGGAACTGAGAATAAATAATACTACACTGGAACATGCTGATCTCCACAGCTTCATTTTCTTCATCATCAATTCTGGTAGGTTCATTTTCATGTGCCATAGCAGAGAGCTTCTTGACACCATGGAATTGTGGATTGAATTGCATGATAGCGCACAAGTGTTTTTCCTCTTATAAACTCTTAAGTCTTAAATGCTTGATTTCTTCATATAGAAATATGCATTTTGTGATCTTTCTAGACCTATCAATACCATTTGCTATCAAGCTGGGCCTTCTCAGCTTCACTGTTCTGAAATCTTTGTGAGAGCAGTTGATTAGGTTTTTCTTGACGTGATTGAATGCATGCTTGAATTAGTTTGTGAATCTTAGGAGGTGGATGAATTATAATACCCTCTGCCACAGAATGTTCTTGAGATTTATCATCATTGTTAGCACTTGACATCGCCATGAACCAGTTGAAGCTCAATGTAGGAGTATTGTTGTTTATCTGTATTTAAAATATGATGATTTATTCAGCAGATTAATAAACAATATTATATAATAAACTTCTTTTACAGGGTCAAGCTAAAAATGGAACTAAGAATGGTATTTCAATTCTAGGTAAGTTAATATTATGGTTTCTTGTATGATGGACTGTATTGATGTTATGATGCTTCTGCGTATATTTCTGTTGTCGATAAATTATAATCATTCGTCTTTCTTGTGTTCTATGTTGTTTTTCAGGTGAGGGTGTTGTTGTTGAAGATGAAGTTGTAGTCCTAAGTAGCACAGTTCTTCCTCACAAATCTCTGAATCGGAGTGTCCAAGGGGAAATTATTTTATGATGCAGCAAATTCATCATTCTACAAACAGTACTCTGTATATCAGTTATGCTTAATCAGATGTATATGCAACTTCCAAGATTGATAATGTTGGTCCAGATTTCTATGAGCGTATGTGCCATTTTTATTGTTGAAAGAAATGATAATATTAAAAGTATTAAATTTCAAGATTCACAGATGGCTATTAAGTTTGAATAGATAGCCCCACTTCAAAGCAATCTTTTCTTGTTCTCCATGAACATCCTTATTGTAGGAGATCCATTTATTCTGCAACAAAATAAGGAAAGCCATTTATTTCAGTTTAATGACAAAATACTTGAATAATTTCTGTGCACGTTAGCTAAACTTTATGGGAAAGATCTATCAACCCATTTTTGTGGGTGAAAAGAAATAAGACTCGCTCCTTTAAAAAAATTAATGAATATAACAAGCAATACAATCCAATTAATGTAACTAAGAGTTGTGATAGATTATATGATAGAATTTAGAAACCTGAAAATTAAGAGGAGTGAAAAGAACACAACCAGTAACTTAACGACTATTTTGCCTTGTAGGGTCATGTTCTCATTGTGTTGTGGTTGTTTCCATTTTTTGGGGTCACATTTTTATTTTGTTCCCAGCTTTGCTGGTTTGACTTTGGGGCATCATCCCAAGCCACCTGTATTTTCATCAGAAAAGACAACTGATTTTGACAATTGATAGGTAATTGTGCACAATTACTTAAAATTTGAACTAGGTCATTCTTAAAATCTGTGCAAGGTGATATATAAATAAGATGGTCAATCCAAACAATACTATGAGGACATAGATATGCTATGTATGAAGAATTCAAAATAAACACAAACTTGCAGCTACACTACTAAATGATAGGATGTTTCAACACCGTTGATATGTGTAAGTATAATAGAGTTCTTAAACACCTCAAATGCATAATGGACAAAATAAACAAGCTCAAACTAAACGAACTCATAACTGACATGGAGAAAACCCAATTCGGGTGAAAAACTCAAACCTAAGTAGCAACTTACATCTTGTTCCACTATGTTAAAGGAACAGATGGATGATTAATGAAGCCACGCAGCCTAAACAAGCACCAATACAAACTTTAGAGCTCTAGATACACCAACTATATACTCTCATGCTACATACAAACTTGCATTCATTTGCTTAGTCTCAATGGCTTTACATGCCCAAAACATGAGAAATAACCCTCTCCCAAGATGTGGAGAGGCCCCTTATCACTTTCCCACATCTCCCGAATTCAAGAAGCTGAAATGTCCAAATTGAAATTTGAAATGCCAAATGCTTCAAATTCTAACTCACTACATGTCTCCATTTTACTAATAACTTGTTGGCTGACTGGCTATTTACTCTAGCATTTAGTGAGTTGCCTTGGTGTTTGGTGAGTTTCTTCAAGTGAATATGTGTTCATTGCTTGTTTAATTAGTGAACTAATCAAACTCACCTTTTTAGGTCGTTTTTGAGTTTGCAAATTTGAATGCATGCATTCTAATGGTGTCCAATTCCATCCATGATCCTCCATTGCCAACTTCACATCCATGTTACATTGGTTTGGTGATGAATTCTTATGTTTGGATTCTTGGTGACAATCTGACAAGCTAGGACAACTAAGATTCTAGTGGTTTCACATGGTTAAGACTTGAATTTTTAGATCACTCATTCCCGATTGGGAGATTTTTTTCCTCAAAAGCTCAAGGATTCAATAAAGGGTTAATAACTCATCTATCCCACAAAATTTCCATCTTGCTTTGCACTAAAAGATGAATAACATCCAAGATTTGGTATGTTTTTGCCACATGCTAACCGCCCACTATATACTCTACTCCTTCCACACATAAAGTTGTTTTCTAGCCTCTACAACTTCATTCTCATAATCAAAGACCACAAATTTTCCACTTGCATTGTTCAAACACTTTCCCTTTGATGAACTATCCAAAACACTTTTGAACTTGCCACAATGAGCATTCAAGAAACATTCTTTTCCCTTCAAGTATTAGAAAATGAGCCACACTAAAACCATATATCGGCTAGTCACCAAGTGGGCTAGTAGCTCAATGGTAGAGAACTCCAATAACAAATGGGTAGTCCTTGGTTCAAAGTTTATCATTGATATCAAAGTCAATTTATTAGCCTAGGCTAGGACCCTCTAGCACAAGCTCCGAGCACTTGTAACGTGGCTCAAGGGGAGGTGTTGGAAAATGAGCCACACTTAAACCATAGATGGATTGGTCACCAAGTAGCCCAATAGCTCAATGGTGGAGCACCCTAGTAGCAAATGGGTGGTTGTAGGTTCAACTCCCAACTAGTCTATGACAAAGCCATCATTAAGACCAATTTATATTGGAATTTTCTTCATAAATAAAATGCTTCTCTTATTTAGAAATGGGCTCCAAAAAATCACACTACAAATGTCAATAGGAACTAACATTGAACACAACTTCACCTAGAAAATCTGAACTAAACCCTATTGTAATAACTCTAAATCAAACCTATAAATTTTTATGTTTCCAATTCATGCATAATAGAGTATAAATAAAATATTAAATAGCAACATGGAATCAAATGATGAAAGCATCCAATCTATTTTTTGTTAGTTATAATTATTGAAAATTTTACAATAATTTGATATACTAAACAAGAAAGCATTTTTAGAATTTTTAAAGATAAATTTCCACTCATAGGCTATTCTATTGTTGTATAGTCTATAGATTTCAAAGGTTGACAATTGTTGAAACAAAATTATATTATTTTCAAACTATAAAAGTTGCAATTTCAATGCAAATGATGGTGGTGGTTGTAGACTTGGGACTATTTGTAGGCTAGGTGGAATAATGAAAGTGGTATGATTGTCTCTAGAAATGGTACAACCACTACATATTTATTTTGGTTGATGGCAATGGGCTTTGATGAGGTGTGACAATTTTTGGAAGTCACACAACACCTTTTTTAGGTTGTACAGTAAGTTGTAGGTGTGTATAGCTAGAAAAACCTTCAATTTTGCTTATGATTTATTGCACAATAGCAAATAGAATATAGTCCAAAATCCTTCACAATTCTAAAATTTAATTGCAATCTTCAACACCACTAAAAATATTAGTAACCATATTAAAATCTAAAATTTTCTCCAATCTTTTAGTACAACTGTGGTCCCTGACTAGAATAACCACACTTGGATAAGAGGGTTTTTGTCCTCCAATCCCAATTGAAACCAAGGTGGGTTTTGTCCTAAAAAAATCCAAACACCAAAGGTTTACATCATTGGGTGGGGAGATGAATGCAAGTGCTCAAGCTCCAAAAAATATTTGATTACAATGAAAAAATATATGATGAATTTGATCAATTCACCCTCCTTTCATAGATTACTTTTGGGCCTTCAATTTGAAATTTTCTTTTCACTCCTAAAACTCCCTCCAAAGTGTTCAAAAAACACTTTTTTAAAAATAAAATAATAATAATAATGTTTAAGTTGTCTTTTTTTAAAAACAAAGTGGCTATGTTCAACTTAAAATATTATTATTTATTTCTCACTTTATCTCTTAGCCTATGGGACATGAAGAAATAGGCTACGAGTTCTCCCAATAAATTTAATTTTGAAAAGGGGACATCCCACCAACCCAAAGCTTAAATTGTTTTGTAACTTTCAACTTCATATTATCTTTCAACCAACCCAAGGAATAAGGATGGGGATGGTGTGAACACAAATCAAAGTAAGTACTGAATAATTTACCCTTTCCTTGAAGCTTGATGTGGGATAATTTTGTAAGTTCTTCACTTGAATTCCCTTCACACACCAAAACAACAATATTGTTTAAAGTGGCACAAGAAATGTAATCATCAACATATAAATCACACTTGATTTATTTTCCCATATTCACAAAAACTACATTCATATATTTCACATTCAACCAAGAAGGTGCAAATTCAAGATGCAAATTCAAACTTTTCACATTTACATGTCCATCTTTATCACAATGAGACACATGAAATTTTCTCTTACCTTTACAATTTTCTTTTATTCATTGAAGTAGCATCGTTTTACCTTTTCCCTTTAAATTATTCTTACCATAGTGTTGCTCACTACTCATGTTGCAAGTGGAAGAGACCCCATTTTTTCAAACTCAAGGTAGTGTGCTTGGGTACATTCCTCATCTAGGTTTTATGTTTGGACTATGGGGGAGTTCCCTCTTTAGTTGATCAAAGAAACCTTCCACACACTTGATCAACACCTCATGTTTCATGATGTCATTCTCAAGTTGAACCACTCTTTTTTTAAACTTGCTTTTATATACTTCAATGCTTTTCCCTTGTCTTGCTTCAAATGATGTCATCACATTTCCCTTTCTTCTTCATGGAAAATGGAGTAAAATTATTTTCTCAACAACAATTTAAAATATAATCAAACACTAGTGATATTTTTCAATTCTAATGAATGTGCATAGCTCTCATACTAAATAAGAGTATATAGCATAAGTTTCAACTTTCCAAAGAAACTTACTATTATGGAGACAACTAGCGTAAATTGAAATAAACCTCCATTTGGGACACCCATTGGATCAACTTTTATACACTTATCTCTACATCATATGGTTGGATGTCTATTTTGTCTTTGAAGAATTTATTAGATTTTTAAGTTTATCTTTCCTCTAGACCCACTTTCTTAGATTCACCCTCTTCATAGTGCACTCTAGGAATGCTCATCTTGGTTATTAAGGTAAACCTCATGTTTTCCAACCTATCAAAATTTCTCTCAATCATAGATATTATAGCCACATACTCTTCCAACTTTTGGAATCTTGCTTCTACATCACCATCTCCCTTTATTCTCACTATCCTCACTAATATTAACCACTCTTTTGCTTATATTTTAGGCTCAAAAGCCTCTAGAATTACTTTCCCACTTGAACTTGTCAATGGCAGACACTTGCAACCCTAGAAATCAAGCAAATGAGAATTTTTTTGAAGGATTTGACTTCTATAATATCACCTAATTTGTAAATAGGGTGGTCATAACACACATTGAGCTATAAGGAAACATACATGTTATGTATGAAGAACTCAAACAAAAAAACTTGCATATACACTACTCAAAGATGGATGCTTCAACACCATAATATATGCAAATGTAAAAAAGAACATTCTTAACAACCACTATTATAAAATGAACACAATAAACAAATTCAAATTGAAAAACTTATAATTGATCTAGAGAAAACTAATTTAGGAAATAAACTCCAACCCAAGGAGCAACTTACTCCCCATTCCACTATATTAAAGAAAAGTATAGATGAAAGATCAAATATCTAGACTAAAGTTAAAATACCAAATGCTCCAAATTCCAACTCATTGATTTCATGGAGACATGTTCATTGCTTTATCAATATTTTATTCACCTCTTTATGATAAATTTATTGGGGCAAATGATGGTTTTCCATGGCGTTTGGTGAGTTCATTGAAGCAAACACATTTTCACCACTTGTGTAAACAAAAAAGCTACCAAGCTCACCTTTTAGGGTCACTTTTAGGTCTTAAATTTTGAATGGAGAAATTCTAGAGGTTCCCCATTCCATTCTTGACACTTCTTTGTCAATTTCACATCTGTGTTACATTGGTTTGATGATAAATTCTTACTTTTGTCTTTTTGGCGACACTCCAATGATATGGGAAACTAAGATATCAATGGTCTCACACATATAAGACTCAATTTTTTAGACCATAAGGTCAAGGCCATGACTATGAAATTGACCTTTTTCAACAATTATGAACTTTTGGTGCAAATTTGACACTGACTCTTAGAACTTTGGTACTTGTAATAAAGTTTTTCCCAATGCCCTTTTTTACAATTAGAAACTTGGTGATGTAGTAAGATCCAACCCTCAATCACAAACTCCCAACAACATAAGATTCAACTCAAAAATTGTTTGAAATAACACAAAAAAATCTACAAACAGTTTGATTCATTAACTATTCAACTTTTCTCTGAATTACATGGAAATCATTACCAAAATGAAAATGCATCATATTCAACCATATGGGCTGATATAAACCATTACAAACTGAAATAAAACTAATATAAGTCTATTACAAACAACAGAGATCAATCACAAATTGACCTCCTTCAATCTATCCCCTTCCTACAAGCTTCTAGCTCCTTTAATACGTGATCTTCAATGAGAAGTTCTTGTTGCAATAAAGCAAAAAATTTCAAATCTATTTCCTGCTGTCCACACACCTTCAAATCTGCAACCAAACATCCTTTCCACCTTCTCCAAGAAAATCCACTGCAACAACAACCTACACAATCTAACCAAGAATGGCTACTAAAACCAAGTCCAAATTCCCTATAATCTTCAAAAAAAAAATCCCAAAGCTTCTCTAGCAAAAAGCCATGACCAATTGGGAAGAAACCTCCAAAAATCAATGTCAAAAACATTCCACAATATTAAAAATTCATTCATAAACCCACTCCCACTAAAATTGCCAAAATTGGAGTTCATTCCTAGATTTTAGGGTAGTTTCCAATGTAACTCTTGCCAACTCACCTTGGGTGCCCACTATTTCATGAATGCTTGTAGGAAGTTTTAAATGCATAATTAAAACTTATAAATCCCTCCAAATCCACTCTCAAGAATATTTATTGCCAATTTTTTCAATATTAGACAATTTTCAAAATCCCACTAAATTGTCTCCACACCCCAAAATTGCAACAAAATAATAAAAAAGGGTAATTATTTAATGTTTAACTTAATATAACTTTGCAAATCACCTCATCAAGATAATTACCTACAAAACCTTAGGAAATTGAATTAAAATATTATTTTGGTTGATGCAAGATTGTTGGTCAACCATAAATGCTTTTGCATCACTTTCTCTCTTCCAAAATTCCTCTTCAAAACCCACTGCAATGAAAAGTGGTTTTCTATTCTTAACTCTAAGAAATTAATTTTATATGATTTATTTGGGTCTCTCAAATATGGCACGAACCTTGGCTGCACCTAAACTTTAAAAAAAAAAATCAAAATCATTTAAAACTCCCCATTCAATTCCCAATGCCTCATTGTCTCTCAAATATTTTGCAATTAATTTTTTTTTAAACTATTTTTTCTACTTTTTCACCCCACTAGTCAACTTCAATGTGCAAAGTTGCAAAAGAAATTTAATTGACAATTAAATTATTTGTAGATAAATAATTTGCCACCCCTCAACATGTAATACAAGCAAAAATTAATTTCTTTCAACAATCCAAAATTGCTCAATTGAAAATTAACCTTTTTTTGCTAATATAGGATTGCCAATTACCATGGATGCTCCTGCATCACTTGGTGGTCTTAAAGAACACTATTAAGAACCTCAATAGAAAATATAAAGATATTAAACATGTTTAGAAATGATTTACCTTAGGGTAGGGTAATACCATACAATGCTTCTTATTGGAAAGAAGCCACTCAACACTATATCTCAATATGAGATCATAACACAATATTTTAACACATTCATATGAGTCTCTTTCCTTTATCATGTACCACTCAAATAGCTACCACTACCACTTACCCACAAACTTGGGATAATTACTTATATTCTAATTAACTAATGGAGTGATTACAAAGCATATGCACCCCAATACATTATTTATTATTGCCTAATGCACTATAATACTATACACTTAGGTACATTACATTCTATCTCCCTTAAACATGTTTTGTCCATGAATCATAAACCAAACATTCAATTACATAGCTTGTGACAAGAAATGTGCTTTATAAGAAAATAGCTTAGGTACATTGCATAATAAAAATATGTTGTCTTTAAATATTGAGGGAAAGATTGAAGCTCACCCATGTATCTTCTTCTTCTTCCTTTTCTTTTTCTTTGCTAGGATATAAACATGTACACCTATTTGAATATGTAGAAATTTTGATAACACTTCATTTTGATGAACATAATAAAATAATTCACTAGAATCTAGTGTTGATACTCAATAAAAAGATATACATCTATGTATGGATCAAACAATAAAATATCATTTATTTGAAATATGCAATCAAAATTTCTTAGTACTATTTGAGATGAAAAATTATTGAAATCTAATGGAAGATGAAATAAATTATTTCTTGAAACAAAATACCCTTCAATATCAAACTCATTGGTGAACTTAGAAAAAAGAGGAGAATCCTCAAACTTGGGCTGAAACAATTTTCATTATGTAGTGAAGTTTCTTCAAAATAAAGCTCAAATAAATTACTCTCCCAATTGAAAAAAAATCTCATACCATTCTATGCAACTATCCTCCAAATCCATCGATAGATATATTTCCTTTTCATTCACTCATTCCACTTTAGAATGGATATAATTTTAATCATTGACATACAAAAAATTCTCATTATAATCTTTAATTTCATTTACTATTTGACAAATTTTATCAAGGGCTTCCAAAATATGAAGATTTACCATGAAAACTAGTGTTTTAATTTTTTTTTTCAATAAATCTCATTTTTTATCAATTGGACTTGAAAATAAAATAAGGATGAGTGGGTTATTGATAGCGGATGCTCACATCATATGACTGGTGACAAAATCAAATTTGTAAGTCTAGAGAAGTATGATGGCAGGGTTGTAAGATTCAGAGACAACAATGCTGGCGTGATTCGTGGTAGAGGTTCTATTTGTCTTGGTGGTAAGCATAACACCGATGATGTCCTTTATGCTGAAGGTTTGAAGCATAATCTTTAGAGTTTTGGAAATGGATAAAGGCTAAGTGAGATCTTCATTTCAAAGATGGAAGATGCGTGGATATGTGGAAGTTTTGGTAATATGATGCTACAGTAAAAAGATAGAAGGCAATATTTTTCACTTGAATACTGCTAGTGAGAGTTAATTAATTTCTCAAGTAGATGAAAGCTGGTTATGGCATAGGAGGCTGTGTCATGTGAATTTTGATAACATTGTCAAGGTAAGTTCCACTCAAGCAGTAAGAGATCTACCTAAGTTGGTGAAGCCTGCTAACATAATTTGCAAAGAATGTCAGATGGGAAAACAAACTAGAGTTTCCTTCCAGAGCAAACAGTTTCATTCAAATCGTTTGCTAGAGCTGCTACATATTGATCTTTGTGGTCCCTCCAGAGTTAGAAGTAATATTCATGGAGAAAGGTACTTTATGTTGATTATTGATGATTACTCTAGAATGATATGTGGGTTTTCTTAAGAGAGAAAATGTGAAGCATTGGAGAGTTCAAAAGTTTCAAGGCTATGGCAGAAAATGAGAAAGGTCTAAAAATAAAATGCTTAAGGTCAAACAGAGGTGGTGAGTTCACCTCCAGGGAGTTCAATTCCTTTTGTGAAGAGCGTGGAATTAGAAGACAGTTATCTACTCCCTGAACCCCTCAACAAAATGGTGTCACAAAGAGAAAGAATGGAACAATTCTAGATGTTGCTGGGAACAATTACGATTGAAGGAAATGTGCCTCACATCTACCGGAGTGAAGCAAAGAAGCACTCCGCTGGTGTATACTCGGAATGTAGTAAATGTAAATGGTAATTCTGGTAAGACTCCTTGTGAACTATGGTTTGGTTATAAGCCTACTATTAAATATTTCAAGATCTTTGGAAGTAAGTGTTACATCAAGAGAGATGACGATATAAGCAAGTTTGATGCAAGAAGCGATGAAGGAATCTTCCTAGGTTACTCTACTAAAATCAAGGCTTACCAGTGCTATAATAGAAGACTGAGAAAGATGGTTGA
>VDFB02080730.1:0-36257 GCA_007258455.2 Sequoia sempervirens | reverse complement strand
AATTAGGGTTTCCTAAAATCAAGGGCGAAACATGACAGCCAGGCAGAAGCAGCGTCCAGCCACGATCTCCACATTTCTGGCATTCAACAGATGAAGTTTGAAGACATTCTGAGCAATTGCTATTTTTAGTAAGTTGCTAAAATAGCAGGTGCACGCAGATATCAGGGCCCGACAGCTCAACCACATCTCGAGATTCGAAACAAAGCAAAATCCAGCCTTTTTGGAGCTTGAAATTAGCTTGAAGTGTAAAGTTGAAGAACTTTCTAAAAATAGCAAATTAGGGTTAGCGTGATCAAGTTGCCCTAAATCAGGCAAAGAGCATAAAATTCACTGAAATTGATAAATTTTCAAGTCCAGCCAGTGAAGAACGCCTTTAAAAGCTGAAGATGAGGCAGGAAATTTAGTAAGGCATTAAAAATTTGAAGCTCAAGCCCCAAAATGCGCCTAAACTTGCATGTGGAGCTTCAAAATTTTCTAAGTATCAAAAATTGGAAGTAGGGGGTCCTAAATGCGCCCTAGCTTGAGAAGGTGGTTTGAATTTTTCTCTAAGTCTGGAAAGTTGAAAGCTCCATGGTGAAGTGCGCCCTTGAACTTGAAGTTGGAGTAAAAATTCACTAAGTGTTGAAAATTAAAAGCATGAGGGGCTAAATGCGCCCAGCTCAAGAGAGGAGATGGAAAAAGTTTCTAAGTGTCAAAATTGAAAGTTGCCCCTGCCAAATGCGCCCAGGAGCTAAGGAGGCCAAGTGTTGAAAAGTTTAAGTATGGAAATTGAAAGCAGACCCTGCCATTTGCGCCCTCAAGCTTGAAGAGCTTGAAAAATATTCTAAGTATGAAAAGTGAAAGCACAACCTCCAAAATGCGCCCTTGAAGAGGATGGAAGCAAGTAAAATTTTCTAAGTCTTGGAAAGTGGAAGGTGACCCTAGTAAATGCGCCTAAGTTAGAAGCATGGGGGAAATTTTTTTTTCTAAGGCACCAAAACTTGAAGGAGGCACCCCTTAATGCGCCTTGACTCATGAGAGGCTCCATGAAATTTGCCTAAGTGTGGAAAATTAAAAGCAGAGGGCCTCAAATGCGCCTCACCTTGCATAAAAATTTGAAAAAGTTTCTAACTCTGTGAAATTTGAAGTTCATCCCTCCATTTGCGCCCAAGGAGAAGAGAAGGTGATTGAAAATTTTCTAAGGCATTTAAGCTTGAAGTTGGACACCTTAAATGCGCCCTTGCCAAATGGAAGTCGGGTAAAATTTCTAAGTGTTACAAATTGAAAGTAGCCCCTCTCATTTGCGCCCCAGCTTCAAGGAAGAGATGGAAAATTTTCTAAGTGGTTGAAAATGAAAGTATAGGGGGTGAAATGCGCCCCACCTTGCCAAGGTAGTATGCTAGCTAAAAGTGTTCTAAGTGTTGCAAAATTGGGAGAAGACCCTTCCATATGCGCCTGGAAAGAGAAGAAGAACTTGAAATTTTTTCTAAGTGTTTTAAATTTGAAGTGCACCCTTTAAAATGCGCCCAACAAAGGAGGGAAGTCCTTGAAATTTTCTAAGTTATGAAAACTAGAAGCTTGCCTAGCCATATGCGCCCTCAAGGTATTAGAAGGCAAGTGGAAATTCCAAGGCGTTGAGCTAGGAAATATGCTAAGTATGGAAAAATTTGAACCTCAACCCCTCGACTGCGCCTTTGACTTGTGGAAAGATAAAAATATTCTAAGTATGTGAAGCTTGAAGTGTGACCCTCTATTTGCGCCTAGACTTGAAGGGATAAAGTTTTCTGAGGCAAGAAGGAATTGGCTGTGAAATATGCCAGAAGGTGCCAACTTCATGAAATTGTTAAAATTTTCAAGGCCGAGCAAGGAAAATTTTCCCAGAGATGAAGAATGAGGATAAATTTGATTGAGAAATATTTTTCTAAGGTTTGAAAATTCAAAAATTAAATGTACCCCTTCGTTTGGATACACATGAATTCGATGCTTTCTGGGGGAAATTTTCTTCTGGGTATTGGACGTCTGCGATGAGGAATGGATTTCAAAGTCTTCCACAGCTTGCCAGGAATTCTGAGGTGAAGATTTTTGATGGGCACCAGGTTGATGAATTTCCTAAGGAAAATTTGAGAAATTTTCTAAGGCAAGGAAAAATGTGTTAAAAATGCCTTGGCGGATGAATTTGAAAATGATCGCCTAGATGATTTTTGATCAAGTTCCTGATGAAAACATTTTGCTCGAGCCAGGGTTGGATGAAATGTCAGCCGGAAAAGTGAGGAAGATGCGGTTAACACTTTCAAAAGATGATATGTCCTTGAGGATGATGAAATTTGGCTAAGGCATGAAGGATTGAACGCAAAGTTGGCTAGTGAAGGCGATGAACACTTGGAAATTAGAGCGTGAAAATCCTGGTAAGTAAGTTGAATTTATATTATGAAGTGTTCTAATGCTCTTCTCCTTGCTTGTTTTGCAGGAGAAACGTCGAGACCAAGCGGTGGTGACTTAAAGTGATGAAGCAAGTAATTCAAGATGACATCTCAACCTCGAAGGAAGAAAAGTTGCAAAAAGTGGCTAAGTGTTGAGACTTAGTATAACTCAAGGACAAAGAGTGGTTTGAGCAAAGTTGAAGAACAACGTCAAGAAAGAAGTTAGATCGGTGAACGGGCAGGAACGCTGGGCCTGCCAAATGGAATCTTCTAGAAGGATGGTGGACATTAATGCCTCATTTATTACCCCACTCTTCTTTGTGGCGGTTTTTAGGGCAAATTTTGTTTAGGGCTGAGGTGGCACAATCCTGGCCATCCAGCCGATTGTAATCTGAGCCGTCCGTTGGACTTGGCCAACTATAAAAGGGGGAGTCCCCTTCATTTGTTACATTCATGAGACAGTAGAATTAGAGTAGAAGTTAGAATAGAGAGACAAATTAGAAGTAGCTTAGTATAGATTGATAGAGTAGTTGAAGAAGAAGGAAATTTTTTCCTTAAAACTTTGTAAGAAATTTCATTGTTATAACACTCTCCCAAATAAAAGAATTTCTACTGATGATGAATTTCTTCCTTTGTTGTGAAGTAGCTAGTAAAGGTTTCTTCTCGGTCCTTTGATCTCGAGTAAGTAGTGACTTCTAAAGTAGAATAAGTTTCATTTCATGCAAGCAGTAGATAGTAATTGTGGAATGTGGTCTTTAATTTGAGCAAACTTCGTCTATCCATACCACTAGTGTGTTCGCTGATGGTGAATGCGCCTTGTGTGGTCAACTGGAATATCATGCACCTAACTTCGATCATGATTTGTATGTTTATATGCGTCGTTGTGATGGTATTTTCATGCTAAGTTGTGATTTGAACACCTTGAGCTACTCCTCTGAAGATTGCACCGGTTCTGTGGAGGCTGTCCGAAGCGAGGCAAAGCAGAGCCTGGTTGAAGCTTGTGAGAATTGATTGCCATGTCCCACGCCTTAGAATAGATTTAGACTCTCTTAACCTTGCACCATTTCAATTCAGTACTTTCTGGTTAGTTTAGGAAACCCGCGCTTCATAGACAAATCTTTCAAGCATTTGAATTCCTTTCTCCGCTGCCGAACAATTCCGTAAGTCCCCTTGAAATACCAGCAAATCACATCGAGCCAATTGAGCCTATTCGCACTGAAAGAACCTTGGAGTTGAATGCATGAACTTTCTTGCAATCTTAGCATGCGGATACTTTGATCAAGAGAGAATAGGTAGTCGCTGTTAACTTTATTCTGCGTTGGTGCACAAAAAACACATCAACATGTAGCCATTATGGTTGATATCATGTTGAGGTGATATCTGATATCACAATGAGGTGATATTCTTCCTTTCCACATTTGGTTGTAGCCATTGTGGTAGACATCGCGTTGAGGTGATATGTCTTGTGCAGCTGGAAATACTCTCCCTAACTCAGAGGGAGTGTTGATGTTTATAGCAACATCGGGCGAATTCTTCCAGCCCAGATCACTTGGAGAAAAACAATTAAATAATAGCCATCAGCTATTTAATTGATAAATGTGATTTTATGAAGGGACACTTCATTTGATAAATAATGATTAATATTTATTTATTGAGGAGATACAAATTAATGAGGCGCGATTTTTAAGGAGGCCGACTTCTTGATTATTAGAGACTTGCATTTTGAATAAGGCCGACATGTTATTCTTGAAGAGGCGCATCTCTCCCTTCAATTGGTATTTATACTCATTGTTTGTATTCCATTCGATCATCCATTCATTAACATTCATTCTGTTCATATCAAGTTCGAGTTCTTCAAGTACGAATTAGTCTCAAGAGCAGATCGATAATTGTGTAGAAGGCTGAGATCATTGTTAGCAGATTGCATTACTCAGTTTTTGTATTTGCATCAGATTGTGATGCTTATTGTTGGCCTTCTTATCGGCCTATTGTAAAGAAGACTTCATTGTTGTTTCAATATATAAGTGATATATTGTTGCTAGGTTTTTCTCCCTCAAGAGGAGGGTTTTCCCAGGGTATCTGCTGTGTTATTGTGTCTGATTTTTGAATTAATTTCTGTGCATTGAATCTGATCATAAAACTTACATTTGTCACACGTCTGGGAGATTGAGAAAAAAATTCATATCTGCTCAATACCAACATTCTTTATTTAAAGCCATCAAAAAACTTTAATTCAGAACAGCATGCGACTAACTGTTTGATGAAATGTTTGAGCCATTCAATTGTTAAAAATTAAAAAAAAATTATAGACAGATCGAGGTAGTCCACTAAATTGGTATCAGAGCTCAGAAAATTTTCTGCAGCCTGTTGGGTAAATTCCGAGATTGGTGTTTGCGTTGTAAATGATGGCTTCATCGAGTGACAAAGAATTGGGTATGAAACTTTATCTTGTAGGTAAGAAATTTGAACACCTACCTTAATCAAAAAGGATTCTTCTTAGCACTTTGGAGGAAGTAGAAAAGTGTTTATACATAGAAGATCAGTCACCTTCTCAGTCATTGCAACTAGCTTTGACTCCAGCAATGCATTCTCTGGGTAAGCCAATGTTTATGAGACATCGTGATAAAGATGTGAGACCTGTAGTTACCAATTGTCTTAGCGAGATTATGAGGATTACGGCTCCTAAGGTTCCCTATGAAGATGACATAATGAGGGAGATTATACTGTTGATTGTTGAGAGCATCCATGGATTATCTTATGACCGAGGCCCTTCCTTTGGTAGAAAGGTAAGATGTTAGAAGTGATGGCAAAAGTCAGATCTTGTTATATATTGATTGATTTAGAATGTAATGATCTTATTCTTCAGATGTTCCATTATTTCATAGCATCTATTAGTAATGATCATGGAGAAGCTGTTTTCTCTTATATGCAAACCATTATGGCCTTAATTGTTGATGAAACTAATACTCAGCCCCTTGTGTCTATGTTGATGGCTATTTTGAAGCAAGAACAAGATGTCTCTGTGGCTGCTTATGAGTTGGTTGATAGTGTGTTCAAACAATGTGAGGCAAAGCTGAAACCTTTTTGGGTTAATGAAGAACAAGCGGATGAAAAAGAAATTAAAATCGTGGACAAAATTCCTTTTGAACATAGTGTTGTTCAAACTCCAAAATATGAATTATGCCATGAGGATGTAGCTGAAATTGAGGGCCATGAATTTGAAGACAAATCAGAAAAATTGCTGCATGAAGTTGAGGATGAACAATTGCCCAATGAGTCATGTGAGTTGAAGAAACAGATGAAAGTCACCGAAGGTATGATTGTTGCAGCCCTATCACGTTTTGATCATACACATAATGTCATTGAAGATCTCTTTTGGAAGGCCCAAATTGAGAGAAGAAAAAAGGGTATTGAAGGAGGAACCTTTCTTAAAGACTTACAGGGTATCAAAGAGAACTTAAGAGCTTTGAAATTTGATTTCTTAAACTTACTTACAGATAGAGATTGTTCCATCAATCTTGCAGAAAATAGTTTGGTGACATTAAAAGAAAGGGAACAAGAAGTAGATAAGCTCACCTTCGAGCTTACATCTACAAAGGCGATCTTGGAGAGTACTCAAGCAGCTCTTCAAGAAGCAAAATTTCAGTTAGCTGCTGCAAATCAGAAAATGGAGCAAGAAAATGAAGAAAGAGCTATGCAAATCATACAGGTAATAGATGAGGTTGATGAGCTTTATATTAATTTTGATTTAGAACAAACTTCCAAGTTGAAAAGTAGAGAGTTGGAACAGCAAGATGATCAATTGAACCAAGTTGATACAAATTCTTTTCAATTTACAGATAATCCTCTTTTTGAGTGGGATGCAAATTCCACTTTTGATAATCCACTTTTTGTGCTAGAGGATGAAACAACTTCTGATTCTAATGATATGGTTGATGATGAACACAAGATATGGGATCCCGGTAAAACTCAAGACTCAATTTTTGGGCTTTAGGAAAAATTTCAGACTTGTAGTTGTTGTTCATTGCTTAATCCATCAACACATGATGGTTTGGGTAAAATATTCAGTCAATAAGGGGTTCATGTATCAATGGGAGTTTAATGAAGATGATAACCCCATCATTGGAGAAGCTTCTTCAAACAAATTTCGGCTCACAAAACCTTTGCATACAAGAAGTTTCCTTTATTACAGCTGCTGTTCTAACATTGAAAATCTGATTTTTACATATTTGTCTAGTGAGCAAATCAATTTTCAGTATTTGTAGTTTTTGTGGCAGTGAAATATAGAAGAATTTTCTGATACGATTCAGTTGTTTCTTGTTTCCACATTGTTGAGTGATGTTTATGACGATTATTCCAAGTTGTTGATTTATGTATTTTCAGATATTGCATTGATGTTTTCAGTTTTATGGGTAACTTGGAATGCTCATGGATGTTATTTTGGCATTCGGAAATTGAATCTTCTTGAGATGCTATCAGTTAGTATTAAAAAAAACGATTCTATGACAACTTATTCCAAAGTTGTTTCTATTGCAACTTGTTCAATTAGTAGTTTATCAGAAATTTCTTTCCATCATTTATGGGATTCCATGATGATTGCAGAGAACCATTCTTTCATATTGAGTAGAGTGATTGTCTTGTTGCCCGATAGAAGGATTGCAGATTTGAACCTCTTTGTGATGTCTTGACAAGAGAATCCTCATGGTGCGGATTTTAATTTTCAGAGGGAATTTAGTTTGGGAACAGAGGTTGATTATTATGTAGCAACGCAAGGGAGGCGAGTTCAAATTTGGTATGGTGAACTGATGGTTTTTATCAAAGTGGCGCAGCGGCAAATTGGTGGTTTTTTCAAGAGGTTGGTTTGGGATCCTAGAATCATAGCTGATTTCAGTTTGTTTCAGTGTTGGCATTGCTTGAGGACAAACAATATTTGAGAAGGGCGGATTGTAATGTCCCCATTTTTATATGTTGGCATTGTGATTAGATAATTAATTTAAGGTTGCCAAAAGAAAAAGTTAAGTTTTAAAAAGGCAACTTGAATTAATTATTTATAGGTGCAAAAGTAACTTAAGTTAGCAAAGTAAAAAATATTGAATAAGTTACTTTTGAAAAAGAAATTAAAAGTTAGAAAAAGATGGAGAAAATAAGAAGTCACAAA
The DNA here is from genome assembly GCA_007258455.2 of Sequoia sempervirens. Lineage (NCBI taxonomy): Eukaryota > Viridiplantae > Streptophyta > Pinopsida > Cupressales > Cupressaceae > Sequoia > Sequoia sempervirens. Next base: position 28,700 of record VDFB02080730.1, on the reverse strand, counting down.
GACATGAGGAGTTACAAGGTGGAATTAATAAAAGTTTGCTGGAAGCTTTGTTGCAGCAGGTTGAATTTTTGGATTTTAGAACAGGTTCTTGTTGGTGGACGTAGTTCACAGCCTTTCTGAGGTGGGGTGACCTCTGAAAAAATATTGGCTTTGGCAGTGAAAGATCTACCTTGGCTGATAGCTAGAGAAGACATTCAGTTTTCTCACCTGGGTTTTAAGCGATAGTTTGTTGATGAAATTTTGTAAAGACTTTTTAAGACAAATTTCTGAAATTCAATAAATTGTTCCATTTGTTAGAATATTGTCATATCTCTATATTTAATGGTCAATTATATACTATTTCTACAGTAGTTAGCAAGTAGAGGTTGGTAGACATCTTAAATGTCTACAATTGTAGTTAGTTGCAGTAGCTAGATTCATTAATATCTACAGTGCTTTGTAATTTCTATATATTGTAATCTTTCCTTCTTGTTAATGCAAGCAAGCAAGTAAGCAATTACCAGTACATTTTCAAAACATCGTATCAGAGCACAAAGAAATAATCTTTTCGGAAAATTTATAATTTCTTTCCAAAATTATTTTGTTTCAAATTTTTCGAAAATTATTTTGGTGATTTTCGTCTATGTGCGATTTGAAGAATTTTTTGAGAAATTTTTTCGAAGGGTTGCTAGATCTTCTAAAAAATTTCGAAAAAAAAAAATTTAAGAATTTTTTAAGATTGTTTTTTTCGAAGACTTTGAGGGGTTGCAGATTTTCGTTTTAAAAAAAACGCGATTTTTTTCATCTGGGCGCGCATTTTTTTGAGCAAGTCTCATCTGGGCGACGCAATCTTGAATGGGAAGAGCTTAGTCTACGTGAGGACGCAATTTCTCTGTTATGGGCATCGCTTGATCTAGGCGCTGAAACTCGTGGCCAACCTGCAACTGTTTTAGCCCGCGACGGGATTTTTTATTCCCGTGTCTTCTAATCATGCTTCCATCTTTTCTAACGGCTGCAGAGTCATGACGGAAGAAGAAAAGGTCGTGTTTTTCTACAAATTGCGACCTTCATGGTTGACGAACTCTGGATTTTGAAGATCGCAACTTGGTTTTTCCTGGTTACTGCATGTGATTTTCATCATTTTTTGGGAGTCGTGGTCGCCTAGGGTTCATCTCTAGTTATTTTTTTGTGTTTCCATGGCCGCCTAGGGTTTTCTACAAGTTCGACTAGGGTTTTGACTAGTCATTTGAAGTTGAAATTTTTTTTCAATTGCAGATTCTTGGTGGGTTTTTTGACTAATTTTTTGGGTTGTCTTTGAATTTTTTTGGGTACCTTGTTTTTCGTGCCTCCAAATTTGTGCAAGTGGGTGCTACCGAAATTTTCTGGGTATTCTTCAATTTTTTAGGGTTTTATCTTAAAAACTCTACATTGGTTTTATACCTTGAAATCCGTGCTAGGGTTTCGATTTCTTCCTTGAAATTTGTCCTGTAGAACTTGTTTTTTGTTTTCAGTGTGGTGTTTTTTGTGCCTTCACCAGTTTGACTTCAGGGTACGTGATGGCATCTCTGACAAATATAATGCTCGAAAGCAGCCAGAAATTCAACGGGAAGAATTATAACACCTGGAAGCAGCGCATGCTGACTATCTTTGAGTACCGATGTCTTGATGCAGTTGTTCTGGGCACGTCTACACGTCCTACCACTGCTAGAAAGGATCAGGACAAATGGGATAAGCACAACCGAGAAGTTGTCATGCTCATCAAACTCTCGGTCACAGATGAGCAGCTACCTTAGGTACCGTCTGGCAAAACTGCTACGGAAATCTGGGATCATTTGAAGGCCCTTCATGAAACCTCCAATAAGAGCAGACCATTCTTTCTCACGAACATGTTTTTTTCCATCATGATGGATGAGAAAATGTCCTTATAGTAACATCTAACAAAGATTAAGGACATTCGTGATCAATTGGAGGCAATTGGTCGAACAATGGAGGAAGAGGACATGGTCGTCATTACTTTGAAGAGTTTGCCAAAATCTTATGAGCATTTCATTGAAACGCTCAATATTACTTCAACAAATGTTGATTTGAAGTTTCCAGACTTGTGTAACAAGCTTCTACAACAGGATCATTGGAGACAACAGTTTGGGAGCAGTACCAGTTCCACCTCCACAAAGCAAGCGTTCTCTACCAAATTTTCTACTAAGAACAAAGGGAAGGCGCAATCTTCTCAGCCAAAAGGCTTTGGTTCTTCACAGGACAGCAAGAAGAAGAAGAACGTTCAGTGCAATTATTGCCATAAGTATGGTCACATGAAGGCTAATTGTCGGGTTCGATTGGCTTCTGAACAAAAGAAGCGGGGAGGGTCTCAACCTAAAGCCAATGTTGCGGAGCACACTAATCAGAAAGAATCTACATTCTATGCATTTATGGCCAAGAGAACAGCAGATCCAGTACAATCTTCTACCTGGTATATTGATTCCAGGGCTTCGCAGCATTTTACTCATCGTCAGGACTAGTTCACAAAATTCAAACCATTTTCTGATTTTGTCCTTTTCGGAGGAGGCGAAGAGTACACAATTGTTGGTAAGGGCACTGTCCATATTCACTCAGGAGGAAGAAATTTAATCTTTCTTGATGTCTACTATGTTCCAGGCATGGAACATAATCTTCTCTCCGTCAGCCAGATCATGAGGCATTCTCCCCAGTTGGATGTTGTTTTCAGTTCGTCCACCTGCAGCATTGTTGATAGGGAGACTTGTACTACAATCGCTATGGGACTTGAGGATCATGGTCTGTATAGACTTCTTGATTCCAGTGATTCTCAGGAGCACGCTCTGCAACCAGGAGTACTTCCATCAACAAACTTTGGCATCAACGTTATGGGCACTTGAATGTGCACTATCTCTCCCAACTGTCTCAGGAGAGTTTGGTTGCGGGTCTACCTAAGATCCAAACTCAAAATCATGGAGTTTGTGGAGCCTGTCAAACTGGGAAGTAGCATCGGATACCATTCTCGGATGGTGATTCTTGGCGAGCCTCCTAGGTACTTCAATTGGTTCACACTAATGTATGTGGACCAATGAACACTCCATCTGTTACTGGGTCCATTTTTTATTATTTGTTGATGATTTCAATAGGAAAATGTGGGTGTTTTTTTTGAAACATAAATCAGATGTGTTCAATACATTTCAGCAATATAAGGCCTTACTTGAGAAAGAATCAGGGTCTCAGATTGTCACTCTAACGTCAAATAATGGGGGGGAATTTTGTTCAACTGACTTCTCTACTTTTTGTGCTGCACATGGCATTAAACGTCAACTCACCACACCATACACCCCTCAGCAGAATGGTGTCGTTGAACGTAGGAATCGCACCATTACTGAAATGGCTCGTTCTATGATGGAGTGTAGAAATCTCCCTAAGAAATACTGGGTTGAAGCAGTTTATACTGCAGTCTACCTCCTGAATCGGTCACCTACACGGGCCGTTAAGAAGATGACTCATGAAGAAGCCTAGTCAGGACGTAAGCCTAAGGTGGGCCATCTGAAAGTCTTTGGTTCTACAGCTCATGTCTGGATTCTCGAAGCCAAGCGTGCCAAGTTGGACTCCAAGAGCCAACAACTTATGTTTACTGGTTACAGTGACAATCACAAGGCATACAGGTTGATTGATGTGGAGACAGATCGTCTCATATTCAGTCGTGATGTTGTGATTGATGAGACTACTGGTCTATTTGTTCCTAATACCAATCCTGAGGATTAGCCTATGAAGGCTTCTAATGAGGGTGTTCGTCTTCCTCTTGGTTCCCCTGATGGGAGGGCTTCAGAGCATTCTACGCTGAAGATGAGGAGTCTACCAGTCATGATATAGCACCACTTGATTTTCCTCAAAACTCACATCCAGATGATTTTGTTCCAGAAATCCCAGGAGATGTTGTTTCTCCTATTCCAGATGTTGGTACTTCTACTCGTCGGCCTAAGTGGTGGCTCAAGACTATCGGAGATATTCATGATGATGAACTCATTGAGGGCGGATCTGCTCGCAGAAAGCGCAAGCAGCAAAACACAATCAATTTTGCTCTTATGGCCAACATCCACAAGCATCTATGAGCCTCATACATACTCAGAGGCTAAAGGAATTCCAAGAGTGGGAAAAGGCTATGGAGATAGAATATCATAGTCTTCTGAAGAATCACACTTGGGTTCTTTCTGATCTTCCTCCTGGGAAGAAACCTATCAACTGCAAATGGGTTTACAAGGTCAAATATCATGCAGATGGTACTCTGGATAAATACAAGGCAAGGTTGGTAGCTCGGGGATTCACACAGCAAGAGGGCATTGATTATGAGGAGACTTTTGCTCCTACTGCCAAGATGAGCACAATTCGTTTTCTTCTCGCTATTTCAGCCCAGTTTGGATGGCAAGTTCATCAGATGGATGTCAAGAGTGCCTTCCTCAACAGTGAATTGCAGGAAGAAGTCTACATGACGCAGCCTCCTGGTTTCAAGGTTGTCGGAAAAGAGCATCAGGTATGTAGGCTCGTGAAAGCACTCTATGGACTAAAACAGGCTCCTCGTGCATGGTACATCAAGATTGATCAGTACTTGGTTGATCATGGTTTTTGGCGTAGCCCTCCTGACTCTAATTTGTATGTCAAGCACTCTGGTGATGATCTTTTGTTTCTTGTTGTCTATGTTGATGACTTGATCATACTAGCAGTTCAGCACATTTGATTGCAGCAATTAAACAGGATTTGTGTCAAGCTTTTGACATGACAGATTTGGGGCTTCTCCATTATTGCTTGGGTATTGAGGTTTGGCAAACAACTGATAGTATTTTTATCTCTCGGTCTAAATATGCTCGAAGTCTACTTGACAAATTTCGGATGCAGGATTGCAAACCTGCCTCCACACCTATGGAGAAGGGGCTGAAGTTATCAGCCAAATCTAATTCACCTGCAGTAAATGACACAGCATTCAGGCAACTAGTGGGCAGTCTCATCTACCTCACTGCCACTAGACCTGATATCAGTTTTGCTGTGAGCTACATTTCTCACTTCATGACAGCTCCAAAAGTTGATCATTGGCTTGCAGCGAAGCGAGTGCTACGATATGTGAAGGGCACTTCAGATTATGGCATTTTGTATGGCAGATGCAAGAATCCACAACTGATTGGTTATACAGACTCAGATTGGGCCGGTTCAGTGGATGATAGAAAATCCACTTCTGGGTATGTATTCAGTTTGGGTACAAGTGTTGTAACATGGACCAGTAAGAAGCAACAGGCAATGGCTCTTTCCTCGACCGAAGCAGAGTATCGAGGAATAGTTAAGGCAGCATGTGAGGCAGTTTGGCTCCGCAGGATGCTTTCTGACATGCACATGTCACAAGCAGGACCTTCTCCCTTGTACACTGATAATCAAGGGGTGTTCAAACTGGCCAAAAATCCGGTCTTCCATGAACATACCAAGCATGTCGAGCTTCATTGTCACTACATCCGCAAGCTGGTAGAAGATGGATCAGTTCAACTGCAATATGTTCCGATAGCGGATCAAACTACAGATATTCTCACCAAGTCTCTAAGCCCGGATAAGTTTGTCAAATTCAGGGGCCAACTTGGTGTTGTTGACGGATTGACCATTAAGGGAGGGTGTTAGAATATTGTCATATCTCTATATTTAATGGTCAATTATATAATGTTTCTACAGTAGTTAGTAGGTAGAGGTTGGTAGACATCTTAAATGTCTACAATTGTAGTTAGTTGCAGTAGATAGATTCATTAATATCTACAGTGCTTTGTAATTTCTATATATTGTAATCTTTCCTTCTTGTTAATGCAAGCAAGCAAGTAAGCAATTACCAATTCATTTTCAAAACACCATTTTCAGTGCTTATGTAGAGAATATTGAGGATATGTTATTCAGTCACATTTTAATTGTATTGGAATTTGATTATCAATGAAGACTGAATTTTAATGGAGATTTCAGTTTTCAGCTTGATAACTAATGCTGTTGAATTTTCAAGTTTTTGGGTTTGATGATTCCTGGTTATATGAGGTTAAATTGAGCCAATGCCAATAATTCTAGGAGGCCTAAAGGAGGTGTATTAATGTTTAGGAGAAAAAGATTATGATTCGGTGAATCTATTGAATCTGGAAGTTAAATGGTTTCAATTAAAGGTGTTGAGTTGTTCAAAGTTTTTTGAAAGAGACAGGAAATTGAATTATCTCGGTGTCTTTAAAGGAGTCAGGAAAAGCTAGACGGTCATTGCTGGTAACCAACATTTAATCAAATTTGCTATCGCCAGCCTTTATGTTCAAGCGTCAAAGGAAGGAGAGAATACATATAATTACATGCTATGAGTCGGGAATCAAAAACCAGGGAAACATCTCCCTGTTGGCAGCCGTTACAGGTAAAGAATTCAATGCAAACTATTATTTCATGACAGTCGACTCATTCACAGATTTGAATAGAAAGGCACGAATTTAGTGAAGCTCGAGTGGGATGAAAATAAGCACCGCCGAACCTTTGAAAGTCGTCCAAGTAAATTTGTATTGAAATTGGAGACGCCGTGTTATTTTTTGATGGGCCATCGGGTTTAAGGGACATGACTGCCTGAGGCGTCTCTCTTTCTCGTCTTTACTATCTTGCATTTCAATAGCAACACAAAGCATTATCTGAAGTCTTCAGAGTCGGATTTATCTGAGAATAAAATAAGCGAAAATTTACATTAGTTTACTTGCTGGTGAATACAAGCGGAAGTCTTAAGATAAGTTGATACTCTGTGTCGCAGCATATGGCAGAAAGAAGGCGTTAAAGATATTCCTACTGCATCATTTCTAGCAGAGTCGTTGGAGCTAGGAGCTATTCAATTGAAGGTGTCAAAAGACTACAGAGTCGTGGGGGATGAGATCACATGGAATGTAAAGAGATCGATATTTGAATTCAAGACCTCTTAGTATTTCATTTTGGAAGGTGGCAAGATATATTATATGGTGCAGACATCTGGAAGTGATTACAAGCTGTGCCGCCACCGCTTAAATAAGGAATCGTTGTCACATTGCAAAGGAACTGCAGATGTATGAATAACACTTGGCTTCAATCTTGGAGAAATGTTTGTTCTGAAGAAGACTGCAGTTATGAGACCTATACGTGAGGACAAAGAAAGAGTCGGCTAATACTTGTTGGGGTCTTATGCCAGTGTATGATTACTTAATGTGCCGCTGTTGCCTTAAGGGATATTTGGGAATCTCAAGCCCAATAAGCAAGTAACTTAGGCTGCAGATAGAGAAGTGGTGGTAGTGTTGGGTTAGTATACAGGCTGTGCGTGTGTCCGATTCAAAAAAGTTGGGGATCAAGTTAGTCAAGGAGTAATGGACTTAATATTCATTGATTAAATCTACTGTTGTAAGTTCTGTGCATCTATTCTGAATTTACAGTCTGGGTATTGCAATAATGTTGTGTCGGTAATTGTTGTATTGAATTACAATGGCTTCACTGTTTATTTTGCTTCCTATATAATATATTTGTCACACGTCTGGGAGATTGAGAAAAAAATTCATATCTGCTCAATACCAACATTCTTTATTTAAAGCCATCGGAAAACTTTAATTCAGAACAGCATGCGACTAACTGTTCGATGAAATGTTTGAGCCATTCAATTGTTAAAAATTAAAAAGAAAATTATAGACAGATCGGGGTAGTCCACTACATAGTTCCCCTTCATGGCTACAACAAATTAAATAGGGTTAATATGGGAATTCACTAAAATATTATGTGGTGTAAAAATCATAATCATCCTTGAATTCAATAAGTTAGAAAATGGATTAGATTTCACAAAGGTATGGGTGAGGTGCATGATAGCAAGCAAACATCTACAACCACTACCAGCATTGAAGTCCTAAAGTTATGATACCCATGAAAAAGCACACATTCCATGGATACCATGCAAATCACACATTCAACCACCACATGGCCTAGTAGGCCTATTGCTACTTTGTTGGGCCCAAGCTTGGTGAATAACAATCACCTTGATGTCAAGGCAACACCTCACTAAGAAAAGGTAATGTTTTCTAGTTATTCAACAAGGCAGCCAGCATCTCAGGAACACCTAGGAATCCAAGCAACACCTTGTTCCAACAAGGCATCATTGTCCAATTATTAACCCAAATAGCCAATATCCCAATTCAACGAGAATAACCATCATCTAGCTTACTCACAGATGAATACAAAGCTCCACCTCTCTGCAAGGGTGACTTAAATAACTCACTAAAGCCTCAATTTGAGGAGCCATTTGTTCCACCAACTCACACATTAAGCACAAAACCAAACCATACTAGTTCACAAAGTCGCAACTCAAACCCACACCATGTGACTTACTAAAATTCATGATTCACATAAAGATTTATCCTCTCTCTCTCTCTCACACACACAGTGCAACACAATTGGCATACACTGCATATTTATAACAAACGAAACCATTGACTAAGAACAATGGGCTTCTACATTTGTGTACCAAATATTACAATCCTTTGACACACACGCACACATGATGCAACAAAATTAACTTACACACATACAAGCATATTCACAACAAACTAAATCATTCACAGTTAGAATTAGGTTTTTGCATTCATGTGCATAACCATTAACCATTTCATGAACCAAAAATTGCAATCCTTGGATTTCTCCAAAAGTGGAATTCTAACTCAATTATATGCAAGAAACAAGGCATTGACCCAAATTTTGTGCAGACAAAATCTAGCTGAAAAACTTAATATTTTCGGTCTACAAGCCATTACTTACTAATTTCTTACAAGAATTTAAGGTCATCCATGTTTGCCTTCCCATTGGGTGGCCTTATGAAAATTTCCATTAACCTTAAGTTTGGGTAAAGTGCCAAGCTAATTTTTTGGGTATTTTGACAAATGTTTGACAAAATGCCAACACTAAAACATTCCAATTATTTGTGTATTTTTTTGCAAGTGTTTGACAAAATGTCCAACTAACAAACAAATTGAAAACTGGTATATATATTTACCATTCAATGAGAATACCACAGCAAGTTACATTACACACAATGGACTCAGTTTGCAAACAAATAATCAATTAACACCACTGCTGGAATGGACTCTATGCATCCATAAATTGGTCTGAAGCAAATCTAACCTCAATAATGATGGAGGAATACAATGATAATGCTGATAAATGTCCCTGAAAATTGGAAATTCTTGAAACTCCCTTCTCAAATCTGTATGTCCTTGCAATCCTACTGAAGACTCTTATAGAATACCTGACAATGCTGCTACAATCTGAAAAAGACCTGTCCCAAACTGCTGTGGCTCACCTAGGAATGATAAATAACTAAGTTGCCGAATCGAGTACGGGCACGGGTACGGGTACGTGGGTACGGTACGCGGGTACGACAAAAAAAAAATTGGGGGGTGGGTACGTTTGGGTACGTCCATACAAAAAACATATAAAAATCATAAAAAAATAGTATAATTATAATTTACAATATATTAATATAATTTTTATAATATAATTAATATCATAATAATATTACTATATACATTATACAATATTGAATATAATTAATTTACTATTAAAAATAAATTATTAATATAAAATTTCAATTAATAAATTAATAATTAATTAATTATATGACTATAATATAATAATTTAATATTTATAGCTATATTAAAATAATAAATAAAATAATTCAATTTAATATTTACTCTTATATTAAAATAATAAATGAAGTAATATAAGTGTAATTTACTAAATAATAAATAATTTAAAAGGGGTTTTTCCTCGTCGTATAATTTAATATTTACACCACACTATTAAAATAATAAATAAACATTTAAAACAATTTTAAAACCAACCCCGCTCATTTGTTTAAAGTTTTTAACTGCGAATATAAATAATTTTATAAAACAATTAGACAATGCTCAAATTTGCGGCTGGCAGAGAAATCCGTCGTCAAACCTGCAACCCGTGCCGACCTACAAATCGCGTCGTCTCCCAGCTCATGTCATCCTACAACAAGCTTCAACGGAGTCCACGAAGAGCTTTTAGAAAAAAAAAACAAAAGAAACAAATGGCTTGTTGTAGAATAAATCGACCTAGGGTTAAAGCGCGTTTTCTTTTGACGCGAAAAAGTGAAAAAAAAAAATTGAAATCTACACCAAACCCCTGGGAAACGCTACAAATTCATCACATCATGAAAAAAAACGTCCAGATTCGTCAACAGTATGGTGAAAACGTTTTTGCCAGTCAAGTCTCAAATCCTACCCGATTCAACAAGGATTCCAGGAGGTATCCGATTCCAATATGTCCCGTACCCGGAATCGGCAAGCAAGAGACACGATTCTGGTAACTTATTAAATAATGATAAAAGAGTGGCTGGCTAGGTGTTTGGATTACTAAAACCTTGTTTTAAGGCAGCAACTCCTTATTTTCTCACGCCTTCCTCAAGTATGCTATAACAATAACGTATGGTACAGCTGGGATACTAAAATGGTATAGCCTGGAAAGGAAATAATGTATTTTCTCACAATGAAGTTAGCATTCAATCTCTTCTTTGTATCAATATGATTTGCAAGCAAATATTTTCAATAAATCTGCACTCTTCAACTCCTCTCTAAATTCTATCATAAATCTAGAAATGATATATCAAATGTTCAACACAATCTCCACAAATTCCAAACATTCAACACACCTGTGAATCCTGGATGAATCCACTCACAAATTGGTTAGGAGGGTTTTCGTCCTCAAGACCAATCCTTATCATAGGATATTTCTGTCCTAAAGCAGAGAGATGAACAAAGCTAGGGTTTTGAAAATGAAATGATATATCAAATGTTCAACACAATCTCCACAAATTCCAAACATTCAACACACCTGTGAATCCTAGATGAATCCACTCACAAATTGGTTAGGAGGGTTTTCGTCCTCAAGACCAATCCTTGTCATAGGATATTTCTATCCTAAGGTAGAGAGATGAAAAAAGCTAGGGTTTTGAAAATAAAATGCCAAGAACGAATTTTCTTTTTCAATCTCTCTTGTTTATATCCCTTTTTTTTTCATAATTGAAATATGATATTTCATTTCCCTCTCAAAGTGACTTATAATCTTTCTTTTTAATTTGACTTTACATTTGGGCCCCCAAAAAGTCACTTTTTTAATATACTGTCCAATATTAATAAAATAATTAATTAAATATGAGTTGCCTATAAAATGAGTGACTTTAGAAAACTTAATTTAATTAATTAATTATTCCCTTAGCACACCCCAAATAGCCTACAGGAATTAAAATAGGCTAAGGGTCTCCATCAATTGATCATGCCTACGAAGGGACATTACAGTTTGTAGCTTATTACTTAGCCCCCCTTCATGCCTACAACAAATTAAATAGGGTCAATCCAAGAATTCACTTGAATAATACATACAATGTAAAAATCATAATCAACCTTGAATTCAGTAAGTTAGACGAGGGATTAGATTTCACCCAATTTTTATTACCACCAATCAAGAATTACTAGCCTCACAAGGCCAACCCAAGCGTCCAATTTGATGTTCCACCCAACCACCCTCACAGCAAGTATTCAGCTTCATGGGGGTGTGGGTGATGTGCATGGAAGCAAGCAAGCATCTACAACCAACTTGGAAGTCCTGAAGTTTTGATTCCCATGAACAAGCACACATTCACATGGACAGCACACAAGTTTCACCTACAACCACAAGATGGTCTGAGAGGGCTATTGCTACTCTATTAGGCCCAAGCTTTGGTGAACAAGAACAACCTTGATGTCAAGGCAACACCTCACCAAGGCAAGGCAACACTGTCTAGTTATTCACTTAGGTAGCCATCATCCTAGGAACACCTAGGAATCCAAGGAACACCTTGCTACAAGAAGGCATCATTGTTCAATTGTTCAATAAGATATCCAATATTCCAACTCAACCAACATGGCCATCATCTAGCTATATCACAAACAACTATGGAGCTCCGCTCTCTACAAGGGAGGCTTAAATAACTCATCAAGGCCTTAATTTGTGGAGCCACTCTTGCCACTTGCTCAAATACATTCATTGCAAAGCCAAACCACAGAAGTTCACAAAGTTGCAACTCAAACCCACACCATGAGACTTATCAAAATTCATGACTCACACAAACTTATCCTCTCTCTCTCTCTCTCTCTCTCTCTCTCTCTCTCTCTCTCTCTCTCTCTCACACACACACACACACACACACAGAGCATATTTACAACAAACAAAATTGTTGGCTAATAGCATTGGGCTTCTACATTTGTGCAACACACACACAATGCAACACAATTGACATGCACACACATTGCATATTCGCAACAAACTAAATCATTGGCTAACAATATTGGACTTCTACATTTGTGTACATAACCACTAACCATTCCATGAACCAAATGTTACAATCCTCAAATTTCTCCAAAAGTGGAATCTTAACCCAATTACATGTGGGCATCAAGGCTCCAACCCTAATTCCATGTATACAAAATCTAGCTGAAAATGTTTGCCTTTGTGTTGGGTTAGCTTATGACAATCTCCAGAATCCTTCAGTTTCTAGCTTATTACTTAGTTCCCCTTTGTGCCTACAACAACCTAGGAATTCACTTGAAAATTAAATACAATATAGAAATCATAATCAACCTTGAGTTCAATAAGTTAGACAAGGGATTAGATTTCACCCAATTTTCATCACCACCAATCAAGAATTGTTAACCTCTCAAGGCCAAACAAAGCATCCAAATTGTTGTTCCACCTAACCACCCTCACAATGGATATTTGGCTTCATAAAGGTGTGGGTGAGGTACATGGCAGTAAGCAAGCATCTACAAATAGTTTGGAAATCCTAAAGTTTTGATACCCATGAACAAGCACACATTCACATGGATACCACACAAGTCACACGTACAACCACGACATGGTCTAGGAGGGTCTAGGAGGGTTATTGCTACACTACTGGGCCCAAGCTTGGTGAAAAAGAACCACCTTGATGTCAAGGCAACACCTTGCCGAGGCAAAGCAATGCTATCTAGTTATTCACCAAGGCAACCATCATCCTGGGAATCAAAGCAACACCTTGGTACAAGGCATTGTTGTCCAATTATTCACCAAGATAACCAATATCCGAACCCAACCAAGATGACCATCTTTTGGCTTAATGGCAAATGACTATGGAGCTCCACTACCTACAAGGGTTGCTTAAATAGGTTGCTAAGGCCACAATTTGCAAAGTCATTCTTGCCACCATCTCAGACACATTAGTACAAAACCAAACCACACTAGTTCAAAAAGTCACAATTCAAACCCACACCATGAGACTTACCAAAATTCACAACTCACACTAAGACTTATCCTCTAACACACATAGTGCAACACAATTGACATGCACGCACAATGCATATTCACTACAAACTGAATTGTTAGCTAAAAGCATTGGGCTTCTACCTCAACGTTCATCCACACTGATATTTGGCTAGCTTATGCATTTTCTCAGAGCTTTCCTTAACTCTCTTCTTCTCAACTTAACTCGTACTAGTGCTCACAATTCAACAACCTTCAAGGCTATCTATGCACTCTTTCGAGCTCTTCTTACTTGAACCCTATTGGTCAATTAGGGCAATTCAACAAATTTTCAAAATGAGCATTTGGAATGTTTCTAATGTCAAGGGATTATTTGATTTCCAAGACTCCCCACCCCATGCAAAATTCTTGGCTTTCTTTGAATGGGTGTTTTCTTCGTAGTACAGATTGGTAGATAATGCTACCTCATTCCTAACACATAAATTTTCCAAGCTTATTAACTACCCACAAACCGTCCTCGAGCTTGACCTAGCCATCAATTCTTGCAATTATTTTATTTATGTTGTTTTAGACTATTAATACCTAGTCTTTCAACTGACATCTAACTGCTATGTTTTTCTCCTAAACATTACAATCATTCTCCAACATTCGGATTAATTCTTAGCAAAATTAATGATATCAAATATAAGGTTTTCAAAATGAAGATCTAGCCCTTTAAAAGCCCACAAACAAAAGGAGTATAACATTCCAATTCGAGTCTTCCATTGGCTTTGAAATTTGTTTGTTGCTATGTCCAAGTGTCTTCCTCTACTCATGTTGCTTAATATCTCATGGATTCTATGGCTTTGACTACGGCCTCACCAAATCCATTTTTTCTTGGAAGGATTTATCATTGTCCATTCATGGGCCTTTTGCGTGTATGGTCTTCCATTAGCAATATGTAATGTCCCCATTTTGGCCATACGCTCTTCATTTGGATTTAGCCTATTTCCGAGAATCCATAGGCTACTCAGTTGTGCAAAATTAGGGTTTCCTCTTTCAGATACTGCTCAGTTGGCGTTCAGAGGATGTTGTGCAGACTTACTATTTATAGCAGTTTGCTATTTTTAGCAAGTCTATCTTTTGGCAGTATCTGTCTAGCAACAGTTCAATCCTTTGCAGTTCAGTGTTCAGTTTGGCTTTCTATTGTTTTGATGTGAACTTACTATTTATAGCAGTTGGCTATTTTTAGTAAGTCTAATTTTGGCAGTGGCATCATCAGCAATTCAACTCAAGTCATCTTGCTATCCATCAGTTTCAGTATTGGCATTGGTTTTAGTTATCTCCATGGACTAAGTTTTTATACTTAGTCAATTTCATGTTTTTCAGTTGTACCCCACGCCTAGGCTTAATAATTTCATGTTGTTTTAAAGAGGGGACATTAAGGGGTCAAGTGAGCATTTAATTATTTAATAAATGCTTTATTGTTGCAATATGGAAATGGACGCCTAAAGGGGAAGTTGAATAATATTTTATTATTTCAAAATGTAAATGCTTAAAGGTGGCGTCCCTTTTGGAAGTTGAAGTGATTCGACTTCTTGGAATTTGAAGTGTTTCATTTGCCAATTGAAACTTATATATTGTTGTTTTGTGAAGAGCTGATCATGTTATGTTTTAGAAAGCAAAGTTATGCTGCTGGTTTGAAATCCAAAATCTGGCTAAGGGAAAGCTTAGCAAATTTACTCCATTCTTCGGGCTTGAAACTATGGTTCCCTAGATGGTCTATTGGGAGTGTGCTTCATTCAGAAGTGCATATTGAGCATCAAAGTGAAGGAATTGGTGATTTTTATCAGTTTTGTACTTGCTGGTTGTTACACAGCTGAAGTAGATTTTCATTTGCAGCTTTTGATATGAATTTATTTTGGTTATGGGTATTGACTCTCTTTCTTTCTAAGCACATGGCGACCAATCTTGGAGAATATCAGATTTTATTTTGATGTGTATGATTTTTCCAAGCAAAATCGCCCTTGCAGGCAGGCCGTACCTTTCAAGAGCACATTGGAATTCGTGCCAAATTAATAGTAGAGTTTTGATGCTGGTTATTCATTGCAATTGGGGCGCCAACCTTCTAGAGAGCCATTGCATTTTGTTTCAATCAATTTAGAGGTATATTGATAAAGTTGTGAGCATTTGTTTGGTTTTTCTAATTGCTGATAGACATTTCCAGATTGCAGATTTATATATCAGATTGTTATAGTTTTCTGATTTTGGCTTCTAGCATCATTATTTGAGAGGTTTTTCATTGAAGAAACCATCCTTTAATTGTATATTGTAATGATGGTAAAAACACTTGAAAATTGCAGTTATTTTTCATTGTAAAACTGAAAACAGTAGTACTGTTTCAGTTCTTTAATTTGTGCATTTTCTTGTAATTAATTCACATCATTGTAACCCCTGGATGGTTTACCGCCAGTGTGGATAAAGAACATTCTAGAAGCTTATCTCTCTTATTTGCAGCTATTTCTATTCATTGTAAAGCTAGTTAGTAGTACTAACGGCTATTTCATTTTATTGCTGCAATTTATACTTAATTACACTCCCACAATTGAGTGGTTGAGTTTTAGAATAAACATCTTTCTTGTTTGTCAATTCCCCACACAAAATAAGTGGTTGTGTGAATTGTTTTCCCCCCACGAAATAAGTGGAAGAGAGGATTTAATGGCTAGCTTGCCGCCTTAATAATGTAATAATCTCACCCACTGAATAAGTGGAGTATTCCCACTGCTTGTGGATGCCTGCATCAGCAGATGAATTGTAATTTCAGTTCAGTTTATACCTAATGATCCTCTGACCATATGCTATCACCTCGCCCACATTGGGATTTTGGTGAACATTCTTGGTTAGAGTTACTTTCCATGCTGATTTGCATTTGGAGCTAACGCTAATCAGTGGTTTGATGCTGGTTTGTGTGTCTAATTTTGGGGAAAAAAGTAAGGGGAATATTTCACAATAAGCATTTATTTTGGCTTTTCGACAAACCTCCATCGCTCTTCATTGGCATTCCTACTTCTGTCACATACTTTGCATTCCTACTCATTTTTGCAAGTAAGGTTATTGAGTTTTGAAATATTTAATTATCTCTAGCCCCTATAGAAGTGGAACCGCCATGGCCATCTTGCTTTTTCAATCACTTGAAGTGGTAGATGACCCTTTTGTCTTGTTCATCGCAGAACAATGGGCTTAGGAACAAGTCTCATCAATGTCCTTTGGCTTGGCCATGAAGATTGGCTTCTTTATGTGACTATGAAAGCCACCTATTTACTCAATGATTTCATCAAAAAATCCATCACATCTCCATGCATTTGGACCACTCTCTTGCAAAATCCACTTATGTAAATCTTGCACACTTTGTCCTTATCTTTCCTTCAAATATTGCTAATCAATAAATCTATCCTCTTCAAAACAAATAAGATAAAATTGTCTTTCAAACAACGATGAATCCATTTCATTTATTTATTGGCAAGAAATTCTCTCATAGCTACGTAATGAGCATAACTTACAAATCAAGTTAAAGCTTGACCACCCAATTTCAACCTTGCAAAGGAAATTTGTTGTTCTTCATTAAAATGATATAACTGGAATATTCCTCCAATTGGGCTATCCAATGGTCAAATTTATGAGTATCAACTTCACCCTCTTATAGATGAGTGTTTATATTTTCCTCGACTCTAAATGGAGGTGGAGCTTCAATGAAACAAGGATGATTCTTTTCCAAATTATTGTGTCGTCAACTCTTCATTTGTTTTGCCATCTCCATGGGAACTCCTAGCTTTCCCATGACCACCTCCAATATCTAATCCAATCTTTCAAGCTTCGTCATGAAGTGAGTGATGTTGGCAACATCCTCCTCCAACTTGTTGAATATGTCTTCATCATCAAGAGTCATACCACCTTCTTTTCATGGGTCATTGTCCTGAGTTGTATGATCCAGCTTATTGTGGACACATCATTGCAAAGGAACTGAGAGACATTTTCCTCTAGCACTATCTGATCTAGTGAGGAGCATACAACTGCAAAATTGAAAACTACAAACACACCACATAGAACCACATCAAAATTGTTAGTGTTTTTATAGCTGCGGGAGGTATTTCCCTAAGCTAAAGCAGGTCAGCCATGATGTTTTATAAACAAATATCAAAATTACTAGGTCGGCTCTAGAGTGAGCTTGCCTAGTCTTGTATAAATATGTGAAGGTGTCTCATCATTTTGGCATCCAATCAATTCATTCCAAGTTCGAATTCTTTCAGCAGCAGGCCTATTTTCTAAGCAGCAGATTAGCATCAAGGAAAAGTGTCATTACTTTTGTGTATTCAAGATTCACTTCAAGGAGAAGTGGTATTATTCATTGTATGAGACTCGGCCTCTTCTAGGGCCTGATCTTGTGTGCTATTTCTGCACGTATTTTTCTGATTTACAAAGAGAATATCTTGCTGGGTTTTTCTCCCTCGAGTAGGAGGGTTTTCCCAGAGTAAAATATTGTGTTCATTGTTCTATGTGTTGTGTTTTCTGCTTATTGCATTTCCGATCTTAAAACTAACATGGTATCAGAGCAGGTTTAGGGAAGATCTGATCAGATTTGTCTAAGCACTCTTTATTAAATATCGTTCCTGAAGTATTTTTAAGCTGGCCAAATCCTTGAGAAGGCAAGAATCGAATTAAGTATAATTCTGGCTTCACTCTTTGGAGTCGTTTATTCAAATTCAAGAGATTGAATATTAATTGCACCAATAAGGCTACAGTCGGGTGATGACTTTATGGTGACTGTATTGTGTGGAGATGGTTTTTCAGTGGCAGTTACTCTGGTCTTGATAATCGAACAAACTAACATGATGAATGAGTTTCAATGGTGATTTCCATTGATTAATTCCTGAGATGGGTATTACGTTTTATTCAATGGTCGTATTTCTTTCCGTTAAGAGCAAATGTTAACAAGCTGATAATTTTGCAAGTTGCTGAAGAGTCGATACATTCACATCAATTCTCTTCTCAGACAAGTCACGGGAATAGTGATTTCATTAATCGAACTGATTGGTGGTGGTGCACGGCGGATTTACTTATTTAATCAAGGTTCCAAATAATTCCCAGTTGGAGTCGATGTGAAATTTGGAGATAGACGGGATTTAATCGCCATCATATGCTTGAGTCAGTTTCAATATTTCAAGTGGTTGATATCTTTATTTAGCCGAATTTTATATTGGTGCCGCTTCATGCTTAAAAGGGAATGTGAATCATATTCAAGATGAGTCGTGGTTATTATGAGGAAAGAATGAAATTTATATGTATTGTGCAACAGATGGTGATATCAGTCAAATTCCAAGAGAATGTACCATATCAGGAAATGATTTTTGGTCGTCTCTTCATGAGTATCAATTGGTATTGAATTTTATGAATTTTGCAATACAAGCAGGCACTATCATATTGCAGCTCAGGAAGTCAGGTTGGAGTGAAGGCTATATATATATATAGCTTAACCGTCCAGAGTTTGTTTGGTAAATGCTGAGTTGGGAACCGTTAATAGCTGAAGAAGCCACATAATAACTATAATTTGAGAATGAGCATTCTGAAAAATCAAATCTGGAGTTGCGTGATTTTTCCGGAGTCTTATTTCTGGGCAGAATGTTTCTAAATTGAAGTGCATACTTCTGGTTGGTGATTTGGTCGCTACTTCTGGGCATGGATGTGATTAAAGAATTGTGAATCTGAGCTGGAGCGATTCCATAATTTGTACAGTCAGGTGATGTTCTTTGCTACAGTGTCTCTGAGACCGACATAAGTAGTTTCTAGCATCTCTTATTTTCAAGCTTTGGAGGATGGATCGAGGAGCAAAAGGATGATGAGAGATTGCATAAGGAATTCAAAGAGAGGAAGAGCTTGAGGCATCAGCAAAGAAGATTGAGAAAGATGAAGACACTAAACAACCGTACAACAGAAATCCTGTCCTCCTGATTTGGAACAGCAGTCTATGGTTCTTGCATGGTCACCTATTGGCAACCCTAGAAAGAATTGTGGAAAACAAAGAGGTTCCTATCAAAGATCATTGGAGAAGACATGCTAATGGCTATTAGATTGAGAGTTGTGAAAGCGAGTTGGGTAAAACAATGACATGTTCGGGAAGAGGACTAAGGTTTTGAGATCCGTCAATGGAGGGGAGGTCACTTCTAGAGGATTTTTGCAATCTTTGTATTGAGACAGGGATCAAGAGGGAGTTTTATGACTCACTGAGAAGAAGTGAAGGTGTCAGCTAAGTGGGTTGCAGTGTTGCAAGGCCAGGTGCTAAAGTCTTTGGAAGGCCTCTTCAGCTGCAGAGAACAGAATTGCGCAAGGTAGTCAACCTTGTTTTGACATTGGTAGCACCACAAACCTATTCAGAATAGGGTGATCTGGGATGAGGTCGAGGAGGACAGTCCTGGACTCTCGCAAGTCAATAGTGTCGGAGGTGTGCATTGGAAACCGTTCCTCTAAGGCAAGCATTGCAGGCAATCTTGGACGAGGAGGTCAGGAGGTTGATGCAAGTACTTAGAGCTTCAGAGGGAGTCACATTGTCATGAAGATTTGTTGTAATGTATATTTCTCTGAGGCAGAGAAATATGAGGTGAAAGCCCTTGTAGTGTATATTTCTCTGAGACGGAGAAATATGAGGTGAAAGCCCTTGTAGTGTATATTTCTCTAAGACGGAGAAATATGAGGTGCAAGCCCTTGTACATCTCTGAGACTGAGATGAGACGTCATGTTGAGAGACTCCATGACGAGGATATCTTGTACATCTCTGAGATTGAGATGAGACGTCATGTTGAGAGACTCCATGACGGGGATATTTTTTTGTACATCTCTGAGACTGAGATGTATTCTTTTCACAAATGGATGTAGCCATTGTGGACGTCATGTTGAGAGACTCCATGACGTGGATATTTGAGAATACCTCCCTAGCTAAAAGGGAGTGTTAGTGTTTTTATAGCTGCGGGAGGTATTTCCCTAAGCTAAAGCAGGTTGGCCATCATGTTTTATAAACAAATATCAAAATTACTAGGTCGGCTCTAGAGCGAGTTTGCCTAGTCTTGTATAAATATGTGAAGGTGTCTCCTCATTTTGGCATCCAATCAATTCATTCCAAGTTCGAATTCTTTCAGCAGCAGGCCTATTTTCTAAGCAGCAGATTAGCATCAAGGAGAAGTGTCATTACTTTTGTGTATTCAAGATTCGCTTCAAGGAGAAGTGGTATTATTCATTGTATGAGACTCAGCCTCTTCTGGGGCCTGATCTTGTGTGCTATTTCTGCACTTATTTTTCTGATTTATAAAGAAAATATCTTGCTGGGTTTTTCTTCCTTGAGTAGGAGGGTTTTCCCAGGGTAAAATACTCTATGTGTTGTGTTTTCAACTTTTCTGCTTATTGCATTTCTGATCTTAAAACTAGCAAAAATGAACATAAAAAATGCTCTGATACTAATTTAATCCATAAACAAGGTGGATATTCCACTCATTGAATTATCAACACAAATCCTATTACTCCAATAACCAAAATGACTGATATAACTGCTGATGTCTATGCAACTTTAGCATAAAACGGTTCTAAAACCATCTTTGTTGCTGTTAATGTGCATACACATAAAGTAAGTTTATCATAGTAGAGAAAGCATAACTGAGCATGAAAATGGAACAAAACAAATTTTTGACCTAGAGAAACCCAATATGGGTGAAAACTTCAAAAGAGTGAGAGATCCCATCCTCAAGCCACTAACTCCTTCCTGATTAAAGAATTTTACTTCCTTCTAGAGTTTTTCATGTACTCCTCAAACATACAAATGGATGTCCAAATGCCTATACAGCAATGTCAAGTGTTTCTAAACTCCCCAATTACACTCCAACATATACAAGACTTCTTGACTGATGGAAAGTTGCAGAATTACAGTTAATTACAGAATGAAAGAAACCCCCTCTTATTAAAAAAAAGGGAAATTATATCCCACGTGTCCCCAAAGACTCTTGGAGGGAAGCCCAAGAACTTCAGAAACTCAAAAGACAGAATCCCAAATGCTCCAGCTCCTCTATCCACAAGTTCTATATGTTTGTCATTTCTGTGATGGATTTGACTGCAAGTGTATAAATCCTCAATGCCGACTACAACCAATGATGAGTACAGCTGTGGTTGAACTAGTATGACAAGTTCAACCATAGTCTAAAGTTTAAACATTGCTAATGTTCTTTAGTTATCATTATTGAAGACCACTGGGTGTCCAAATCAGCCAAGTAACTTCTGTTCCTATTTTCCACCTTTTTGGTATTCCTGTCTCTTTCTATCTGATTTTGCCTTAGGGAAATTGAGACTTGTCTTAGCTTGGTGCTAGGAAGCCTTCAAGAATGAATCATGGTAGCAAAGTTAGCCAACATACTAATTTTACTGATCCAATTTCAGCTAAGTAGCCACAAAGGCATGATTAGCTTGGTGGTTAAGAACATGGTAAAAGTGCAGGGTGGAGTCGTAACAGACCTGAAAATTGAAACAAATTTTTGGCAGCTCCTCTACCAAAATTGTTGAACTGGTAAGGAGTCCTACAGCCTGATAAATGCTTTCCTTCAGCAGGGCTTAAATTTCATGAAGAAATCAGATAGAAAAAGTTTTAATGGACTCGATACATTTTATAATTTATTCCTAGGAAATATGAACAGAAACTTGTTCTTAAATGCATTATGGAGGAAAGGGCAACTGCAGATTCCTTGAATTGTGTTGTGCCATTTCCAAATAGCTCTGCAACTTTGGCACCCATCAATGTCAAATCGGAATGTTAGTCTCAGCAGTCAGAGATGTAGGCCTTCATCTGGAAAATAAAAGGCATGATAAGTATGCCTTCTGGGAGTGCAGCTGCAATTGTGGTGAAAACAGAGGCAGAGCCTAGTGCTGCACAAGGAGTGTGAGGCAATCCTTTGTCAGGTCATGTCCTGATACCATGAAGCACAATCCCTGGGGTAGAATTGTGATTCCTGCATGAAGGCCAAGTGGACTTGGATGTCATGGTGTGGAACTGAGAGCATACTCAATTGCAGGCACTCATATGAAGTTATAACAAGAATCGAGGAGGAGAACACGGGAGATAGTGAACTTTCCGTCTTAAACTTCATTCAAAGGGAATATCGCTTCTCGAGGCAACGTGGAATGTGGCTGCCGCTTCTCTCGCCAGCACCGAACTGTCCCGGTCACCGTGCGGCCCGCCAGCCATTCGGACCTCCATCACGCCGCCGCGATCCTGACTCGACGCCGAGAACAGCGTCCGGAATCCACCACTGTCGCCGTTTTCATTGCGGTGAAGGATAATCAGTTCGCTTCCGGTCGCCAAACCATCCACCGCCTTCGCGTACTCATGTTTGGAATGCGGTTTTCAGCCTCTCAATTTTTGAGCATCGGTAGGCTAAATGGGGATCGTTCGAGGATCTTCGGGTTGCATCCATCTCCGTGTTCGGTGATGATAAACGCGCGGACGCTTAGTTTGGTTTCAGACTCCAATGCTATGTACCTGTTCATAAGCTAGTCAAGAGAACTCAGGATGAGGACCTCCACTCATTTTGATAGGCAGCCCGTCAGTGGGAGGAATTCTGGGATTGACCCCAGATTTTAGTGGTTTGTGGAGTGAAATCGCCAAATATTTAGGAATGTCAAGGTTCCAATGGCTCAAAGGAATAATATTTAATTATTAAAGACCATATTATAAATCAATTCATAACTTAGGATCATTCATCATTAAAGAGACCATATTATTATTCAAAATATTGAGCCAACTCAAAGCTAATTTAAATCAAATCATTAAGGATAAGAGAAAATAACAATTGTGAATTAATCATGAACACTTTTGAAATTCAGGCCTCCTCAGAGGTTTTACCTATTTCATACTGAGATGCTTTTGCATTTCATTCAATTGAGCATTGGTGTTGATGAGTTTTTTGTCTGAGAGAGGAAGCCAAGGGTTTCTAAATCAGTTAGCCATTGGAGAACATTAACTCTCCATTGTTGCAGCCTTTTGAAGTAGTGAAATATCTACTTAATTAGGTATACAGGAGGGCATCATACAGGTGTTCTATTTGAGCAGATTGGAGGAAATAATCAGAGGGTTTGAAGTGCAATCATCAGTCATTAAATGCAGAGATTTACACCGCTTCATCCTTGCAGCCATTCGTGATTATTGAGTATTCATTCAAGGAGGAACGATTTTCAGTTTGCAGCCCTGTTTGCAGCAGCAAGGGCGATTTAGTGACGGGCGAATTTAGCTTAGGAGGACACTAAAATTTCAGAATAAATTTGTGAAGGGGCGCCCAAGCCTGCAGATCCCAGCCGTACCATTTTGGGGGAAAAAGGCAGTTGATTGGAGGAGAATCGAATTATTTAAGAAGTGCTTTTTGACTGTAATTTCCCCTGGCAGCCATGATTATTGGTCTATCTTCTCCAGGTATGATTGTAATCTGCTTTCCTTGCAAGTATTCAATAAAACCAGCATTTTGGAGTGTTGCAAACTAGTTCTAGAAATATTATTATTGCTTTCTTTCCTTTCCAGTATTGTGTATTATTTGCAAAAAGAATTCAAAACTTCTGGAAAACCCTCATAAACACAAAAAAATCAAAAAAACAAAGAAGCCATAAAAACAAGGGCACGAAGAGTTCTTATACTAGTCTACTAGTTTGGCTTAGAGTAATACTATCAGTTTATGGCCTCATCTATGTTTATGGTTGTATTTTTGTAATTTTTTGGAGCTAAGGTGGTTGGCATTTACATGCATTGCACACATAGAGAGGTGTTCTGGTTTCAAATGTAGTTGCTTTCAGTTTGGAAAGAAGCAAGACCCATATGGAACCTTTATTTACCGATATAAAAAATAAAAAATATGCAAAAGCTGCTTTAAATGTTCTATTTAGGCTTTTATTCTTCAATATATCTAGAAAAACAAAAATCTAAAATATGTACAAGTGAAAATTTCATAATCTACTGATAACGTTTTCAGCGTTCTTCAGTGTCACAGGAACTGGCAACATTAGATTTAAGACAAACATTTTCAAAGGGTCGAAATCGAAGTAGTTCAAAAGCCTATTGAACAGTAAATATAAGGCAGCATGTAGAGCTTATTTGATTCGTAAGAGATTCTCGTAATCCTCTAAGCCTTCAGGTTAAACCATGACCTGAAAAAAATCCTCTTATCTTACCATTCAGAAATAACAAATAAACAAAAACAGAACGCATTTGAAATCCTGGACTAACAATGGTACTTAAAACTTTTTAACAAATAAGGCTGATAAGGAATAAAACCAATGCAACCCATTTAAAATCCTCAACTAACAACGGTAGTAAAGCGTTTAAACAAATGCAGATGACGGGAATAAATAAAAACAGTGGTGCCCTACTGAAATCCGTACTAACAGCGGTATTTAAACATTGAAACAGATGTGGATGATGAGGAATGAACCAAATGGAACCCACTTGAAATCGTGAACAATAGGAGTGGCAATAAACCATTTAAATAGATAAGGGTCATAAGAGAATAGACTCAATGAAACCACTCGAAACCATGAATTAACCATGGAAATAAATATGAGTGACGATGGTACAAAACCAATGCAACTAACCTAAAATTCCGAATTAACAAGTGCAACAAAGCATTTAGAACAGATACGGGTGAGAAGAGAATAAAATTAATCGCAGCCACATGAAATACAGGAATAGCTGTGGCAAGAACAGCATTTAAACCGTATATGGGTGGAAATAAATTCCTATGTATTGAATAAAACGAACCATAATCAAGGAGGATTAACCTGGAGAGTGCTGAGAAAGATTGTGGAGGGCCTTTTCAGCCATTTCATAGCGAATGGCAGCAGTTCTAATACGGCTTAGGCTGTCCTGTAGAAGGCCCACTTCTCCATCCACCTGCTCCTTCACCTGCCTCACCTGCTCCACTGTGAGCTTGTTTAGTTCGTCTGCTATTGCCTTGCCTTGATCTGAAGCCATGCCTGCCATCCCTTGTTTCTCTTCAAATTGTTGTAACAGACGAAGAGATTGATTAATCTATTCAAACCTTGTGATGAATTGAATTAATTTTATCAGTTATGTTCTACAGATTACAACAGTGTCGTCGGCATCCAAAATAAACGCCCTCTCTTTTTTAAGATTCGGACCAGGGCTTTAAAAGGAATTTCTATTCAGGGTACGTGCGTTTGTAAAAGCAAAGATCCCTTGGCAAGAGTTCTTATGAAATCTATAGATGGATGATTAAGATTATGGTTTTCTACATAAATGAATGGATGATAGAGATTATGGCTTTTTTAATAAGAATATTAGATGAAGTTTATAAATCGTTATGGGGTAGTGTGGAAGACGATAGAGGTATATAATTTTTTCAAAGGCTTGGAATTGGATTCATGATTTTTTTAAGGTTTTTGAATTGGTTATTTTTTCTTGGTTTATGATTTTTTTTCGAAGATTGACCTTATCTCTTATACAAGTATACCTAGATTTGACATTTTCAAGATAAAAATTCTCTTCAATATTTGGAAAGATAAATAATACTCTTCTTTCTAGTTGTTTAGCTGATACTTACTATTCTTTGATGCTAAAGCCATGATTTGCTTTAATATGCTTATGCAGATTTAGATGCAAGCTAGTAAAGTTGCACTTGAAGTTGTGCATTTACAAGGGCTATTGGATCACTAGGGGAATGTCTCTTGCATTGTTGGTAGAGTCTTGTTGAACCCCTCCTCTCCTCCTCAAAGGCATCAACTCTCGTGGCTCTCGACCTCTAGTTTCTAAAGACGATATGGCCCATGGTGGATGATCTTGACCTTTGAGGCCACCTTATGCCTCCTCTTAGGGGTGTGGCAATGCTCCTAACTAGACTAACTGAAGCAAGTTCCCCCACCTAGAGCTAGTCATTTCTCCAATTCATGCTCAACAACCCTTAGATAATCCTCCTAAAGAAGAAGGTGCTCTCACTAGCTAGGAGACAATTGATGATCATATCCCTAGAGATGTTTGGGGCAATCTTGATGATAAAGGCCCTCCTCCTTCTAGATTTTCTTTAGTTGCTTAGACTCTATGGGGCTTGGTCTTATTTATGTGTATTCATCTTTGTTATGGACTTGGCCCTATTAGACTTTATGGGTGTTGTAACATGCCCATTGTTCTACATAGTAACTATCATATGTTTTAACCTCAAGTAAATAGTTTATAGCATCTAACCATTATGAGCAATAAAAAATTTCCTTTCATATAAAAAGATAGCATCCGCATTTGAAATAAACATCTTTCCAAACTTTCCCCATTGCATTATATCAAAGTATTACAACTTTCCAATAATATTTATTTCATAGTAAATAATTCATGATAATTCTTTTACAATCTTTCCATAGACATGGATACAAAATACACATACAAAGCTCCATTGAGCTTACTAGAAATAGATGTACAAATGGTCTAGGTATCCTCCATCAAATCTTGGTCACCAACTGATGAGGAGAAGCATCACTCAAGCGCTTTTCCGCCAACCTTGGACTAACTGCGTCCCCTGCACATCTACCAAACTAGTAGATGGACCTACACTTCAATGAAGAGATTGGTTTGGTAACCTCACAATAACATTGACCTTCCCTGAGCTTGGTGGTGTGTCCTAAACATTTCTAGATCTGTCATATAATGGCTACAACCTACCCATATGACATTCCCTATCTAGTACATAAATTTGGATTACAGTGAACTGATAGTGTAAACAGTGGAAACTTACACTACTTTGACCAAAGTATTCATCACCTAAAATTATGGAGTGGGAGTCACACGCTCACCCACCTTCCTAGCTTGATTTGTATTGACCATTCATAACCTATGCATAGGTTATCCCCTTACGCCATGGAGTAACCTTAACCCCATAAATAACCTATAACCTATATGTTATCTAAAACACATCTACTAAGTAAATCATAGTTTAACTCTAAGACTCAACTAGGTTAAACGTTAGCTATATAAGCTCTACCCATAATATAGTATTTAATCCCACTATATCCACCAATTTCCTTACTATGGAATATGTGCAAACACTTCAAGCAATATAGATTCTTATACTAAGTACATCAAGCTTTCTTTCACTTTGACATAAGAATAACATTTCCCTAATAAGCAGTTGAACTAATTTCCCAAACAAACAAACAATGTTACACAATCTTTTCAAATACATAAAAAATATAAAAGACTAGAAATAAGCATGCATGTTTATGCAATGCTTCTAATTGATTGAACTAGTTCCCAACACAACCTTCCCCAATTCAGTAAGGAATTCCCCAATTATCTTTTTCTCTCTTCACCAAAATCTCACTCTCAAAATCCTCTCACAACTCTCAAAAACTCTCTCAACTTAGAAAATCAAAAAATAACAACTCATAAAATCACAAGAAGAATACAAATATGTGTCCCTATTGAGATAGAGAGCACCTCTATTTATACACAAAGGTGAGCAACTGTAGGCTAGAAATAGGGTATCAAAGATGACACTTCTCAATTCAAATGGTTTGACTTAGCAAGATTAAGAAAATGTGGCAGCTAAAATCGTTGCATAGTAAACACATACTCAACCATAGTGAATGAGTCGCCCATTTAAATGGACAGCAAGAATGATAATCAAAAGTGCAAGGTTTATGTTTTGTACAGATCGACTCTATTTGGCCAGCTTTACTATTGACCAATTCACATATTTCCTATTGCTTCATAATCTGGAATTCATATTGCAAATTAGACTTCTAATTGGTTCTTACTTCTCACAAGTTGGTACCACATTACTTCCTACGCGCCCTAGTATTCCTTTGGTTGTTGTTTGCAATGACCAGGTCAAAGTTTCTTGTGCATGGATATTCACTTTTGCCTTTGCTTTGACTTAGTCTTGGCAGTTTAGCATACACATTGGTTTCCATATGAAACCATGCGCTTTTTCCAATACTATCCATATTTCATAATTCTCAACACTTTAAATACTTTAACCATTACTTATGGTTATGTGTTGCCTTATCTTAAGCGCTATTCTCTTTAACTGTATGTTGCATGCAATACTTAGCATATGCTATGTTTATTATGTTATGCGCTTGATAAATAATTCAGTGCTATAAAAATCATTATCATATATATGTACAATATATATATATATATGCATCATGTATTATGTATATATATATATATATATCAATTTACAAGTTTATAGAACTGTATTATTCGATATACAAATACACATATGTATTCTTATATTTCATATATTAATACATGTGTGTGTGTATATATATATATAATATGTATGTATGTATGTATATATATATATGTATGTATGTAT
>VDFB02080729.1:0-34873 GCA_007258455.2 Sequoia sempervirens | reverse complement strand
ACAATTTTCTACGAAAAATCTCTTTAACTAATTAAATGTAAATTTCATTATTTAATGCTATAATTTTCTCACTACAAATTTATAATGGTGGCATTTATAACTTTTGTAAAGTAATATAGAGTTACACTTGTTAAAAAAATCTAGTATCTATGAGATCACATTAGAAGGAGATAAATTACTTGATAATTAACCATGATCATTCTAAAGAGAATGCATAGAGATGAAAAAATCTCTCTTCATTTTATGTTTGTAAATTTGCAATTCATTAAAAATTGTCTTTAAGAGGTAAATTTGTTTGTCATCAATAATTATCTTTAAGGGTTTTGGTGGGCATTATTCATTGTATATATTTGTTGAGCCCATCAATAACCTCCTCATCAACCTTACATATAATATGGTGCTCTTCTCTTCTTTTATAACACTACTCTTGCATTTCCTTCCTCAACTATCTTCCACCCAATGTGCATTCAAATTTGAGTCCAATCTATTCTTCACTCCCATTCCTTGACATTTTGGTTCTTGGATTTGGATTGAGTTTTTAAGCACATTTCATTTTTCTCACTTGAAATCTTCAATTACAATGTAGTTAAGCCCAACACTTCTTACCTACTTTCAATGCCCTTTTATTCCCCATAATTGAATTATGGGGAATAGTAGTTTAACAATTTAATAATATTAGCCATACTTATATTATTGATTATTTAATTAAATGCATTCTTTTTATTGGAATTAGTATAAATATTATGATTTTGATTAAAAGGTAAATAAGTTTTAATGGTTTCCTAAAATTATTTTATAGTAAAATGTCAACAAAAAAGTTGCTAATCAAAAAACAAAAAAGAATAGGGCCAAAACCATAAACAAGGGCAATGCAAATAGTACCATAAAAACTATTCTACAACACAACTATTGTTCGAAAACACCAAACCCAACTGATGCAAGGGCATCCCTGGTTGTAAAACAATCCTGTATCAACCAAAAACATTTCTTTCTTGCATTTTAGCCTGTAGCAGTTTCAACAAATCATTCCACATTCTACTACCTTGTCATTTCTTAGCTCACGGAGAAGGATATTGGTTCTACACAAGGTCATCTTCAATATAACTAGATTTCAGGTGATTTGCATTCGTTTGTAGAAATTTTTTGCTCTTAGAATTTCACTATCAATTCGTAGGTAGAGCATTTGAGGCCTATCCGAGTCAGTCTCGTTGTGCAAACCTATTTTGGAGCGTGCAAAACTTAATGGAACATCATACAAGGCATTATACGTCCAAGGGGAACTTTCTTTGAGATCCACAATATGTTTCATCTCACGATGGATTATCTTTTCATGTTATTTGGTCAACCACGTTTGATATTTCTTTGGGGATGTAAACCCTTGAGGAAGACACATATCATAATTGGAGCTAGAGATTCATATTTAAGATCATTTGTAATTCATAGGAAAGTAGTCATTAGTTGATCAATAGATTTAGGATTAAGAAGTTCAAATATTCATATCTGGTTGTCAAATAAGGCCTTGTGCCAATTGTAATATTTGTAATGCCCTTGCAATAGGCCTGTGGGCCCTAGTTATTCTACATATGAGTCATGTGATGCATGCAAGATTTCAAGTTGTTGAATCAATGATACTCTATGTTTGTTGAGCATTTCTTGTGTTATTTCGTTGTGTTTGACTCTAGGCTGCACAATTGGATAGTCCCCTTCCGGACCCTCCATATGTGACTGCACCACCAACTTACACTATGTTTGACCTTTTGATTTGCTCTTCTAAAGTAGTATAAATATTGATTTTGTTTTGTTGTTCTATAGTTTGAATAAATTAAGTTATTTATTTATATTTACTTCTAGTGATATCTTCATATATCTCAAATAAATATTTATTTGTTTTTCTTGATCTATTTATCCAAATTTAAAAATAATATATACAATTATTCTAGACTTCATTTTACATATCATTTTATTTTTTCATTTTCAATTATTTTTGTGGAAGTTAAGTTGTTGTAAATACAAGGAAAACTACTACAAATGTTAACTCCAAAGAGTATGCAAATCTAATTTTAATGATGTAATTTTGGATAACCCATAAAAAATATGGATGCTTAAATCAACAACAAAAAAACAACAAACCATAATAATGAGTCACACATCATTTTATGTACATTCTTGGGAAAAAAATCCACCATCAAAGTGATGCCCAAATATGAGTCAGTCTTTGAGAACAAATGCACATAATGAACACATTATCTCTCTTTTATCTGACATCATTCCTAAAGTACTTGAAAAATTGTAAATAGCCATACATACCATTATCACAAGGATCAAATATATAGAATAATTGAAAACAAGAAACCATAAGTGGTATCCAAAAAAAGTGGCAAATACCATAGGCACAAAACTAGGTACCTTTATCCTCCATGCAAAAATCCAACACTCATATTCAATTGGTCAACCTCTAAAAATATAATGTAACTCCTCTTGCACAACTTATGCATTGTTAATCTCATCATAATGGTCAAATATCTTAACTAAGACCACTTTCCCAATCCTAGGTGCTCCACTAGGGAAAATTAATGTCTTGTCTTAGCCCACACTATGATTTTTCATAACTCCCATTTGACTTCTTTTTGTAACTCCCATCATTAGTGCTATCTCAAATACATATAAGAGAATATAATATCTGTTGAAAAATGAGGTGTTTTCTTAGCTTAATACTCTATAAAACTTTAATATTGCTGATCTAAGTAAGATTTTTCTTTGTTACATATATTCTTTGTGGGTGATTATCTTGATTAATCCATTTTACTGTTGTAGAATGTAGATAGAAGTTGATAGAAGAATTATATAGGATATTAGAAAGATTACACAAGATGTAATGTGGAGAAACCCTTTCGAGAAAAAAACTCCACCAAGAATTATTCTATTATTCAATCTCTAAAATACAATAGCTCCAATTCTTGCTTGAGAATGCTTCTTCTGTGTTCACCAATCTTCTTCACAACCTGCAATAAAAACTCTGATCACTCTATTC
Organism: Sequoia sempervirens; assembly: GCA_007258455.2. NCBI lineage: Eukaryota > Viridiplantae > Streptophyta > Pinopsida > Cupressales > Cupressaceae > Sequoia > Sequoia sempervirens. Next base: position 31,842 of record VDFB02080729.1, on the reverse strand, counting down.
GACTTGCTTGAGATATATAGGCTTTAATCAACTTTGTAAACTCAACATGAGTTACAATTACAATGCTCAAGCCTTATCCCTAAAAGGTACACCATATCTCATGCAAATAGGTTTATCCTGTGAAGAACAATGCTAAAACATGTGCTTCATCCATTTGGGTGTCCCAAACTGAAGTCACAACTCAACCTTCATTCTGTTGATAATTCCAAAGCTCCTCCTCAAAGTTGGCGCCCATAAGTAATCCTACTTAACTGAGCCTTTAGAAATATCTCAACATGCAAAATAGGTAAATCCAAGAAAGCATCTTGGGCGCCCAAGTTGGCTCCAAGTGATTTCTTGTTAACTGAAACATTTACTCAACACCATTCATGCAAGAATGGTCATTCCCTGTTAACTGGAGGTAGTCTCTATTATCTGTCATACAACTCAAGTTATTAGCCATGCATTCCAAGTTAATTGAAGTCAACTAGCATATAACTAAAACTAACTGAAGACAACTGAACCATAACTGAACTGAATTGAATTGAACTAAACTAAACTAATTCTGAATTGAACTGAACTAAACTGATCTGAACTAAATTGAACTGAACTTCATGCATGCAAACATCAAACCCTAACTCCTAGGATCTTTACATGCATTCAAAAGTGTTATCTCTTACTCCGAATAGTTAACTAAACTCAAGGTGAGTGTCACCTTACTATGTGTGCACCCACATGTTCCTATTATTTAGAAATAACTACAAATGTCAATTTCATGATTTATTTCATCAAATATTAATCTCATCCTAATCTTAGTGTTGTTGAACACATTCCAAGAACTTAGGAGATACATGAAATAATTAATGTTTAGGATTTGCAATTAAATGACATCCTATTTCCAACAATATCAATAAATAATTGCCCTCAGGGTGAAAGCACGAAGTTGAGTCCACTTAAGCTGGAAGTTTCGACCTGAGAAAAATCTCGAAATTTCAAAAAACAAATCGAGATCCCGTTTTGCTTCGGGGTCCCGAGCTTAAAACTAAAATGGGATCCTGTTTTTTAAAAATTGGGATCCCGTTTTGAAAAAATTCCATTTTTGACGACTTTCAAAATGGGATCTTGTTTTGAAAACTTTCCATTTTTGGAAACTTTTCAAAATGGGATCCCATCTCGTAGAAGTATAATTTTTTTTAATTTTTTTATGAAACAAGATCCCATTTTTAAAAATATGAATGTTTGGCCATGTTTGTGCTTTTTTTTTTGGTTTGGGAAAAGGCTTAGGGACCCGAACCTAAGCTTTGAACCTAGTTTGACTTGCAATTTGAAGGTCCTGTCAATGTCACAAGAAAATAGGGACTTTAGGCATATGCCTGAAGACATTTTTTGCAAATTTTTTGACGAAATTAAAACCCATTATAAATGAGATAGTGTAGATTCCAAATATGATTTTTTTACAATTTGATTATTTTTTTCTATTTTTTAATTAATTTTTGATGAAACTAGTTCATAAACTTGAAATATCAGGGTTTTTTAGTACTTTAATAAATTTTTCTTAAAATATTTTTTTGAAGAACAAATTGTACGAAAGCGTACTTCAAACAATTCTTTTCAATTTGAAAAAAATCAAAGAGTAATAAATTTAGGTCATCTTATGCGTGATGTACACGACAATTTTTCAAAACAACAAATATGACCAATAGAAAATCAACAAAAAAAAATTAAAAAAAAATTACAAAAAAATTTCAGGAGTGTTCTTTAGTGTTTTACAAATCTTTTCCCAAAAGGATTCAAAAAAATATAATTATTTAGTTCAAATTATGGATGATGTGCACGTGCATGGTATGGTAAAAAAAGTGACTTTTAAACAGTGGTTTTTACAAACGCCTATTGAAAATCAATTTGTATCATCTGGGTATTAAAATAAATTACATATTTGGAAACCAGACTCCAAGTGCTACATTTATGATTAGTGACTTTTTAAAAATTCCATCTCTAAGTGCTTCAAATTTTAAGGTCAAATGTTATTTTAAAAAAAAATCAAAGAAAACACTTCCACTTTTTGGCAAAAAAGTGGACTCAACTTCTTGCACACACCCCTCACACACATAAGGGCATCTACTTTCATCTTCTCCGTGTTATTTTGAGTGCATACGCTATTTATTGTCTACAATTGAATCAAAACTTTAAGATTGTAAGGTGAATGACACCAATAATCCTATCATAGGTAACATGCATGATTAGTGATTATTTTCAAGATGCATCCACTTTGAAAAATCTCAAAAATATTACTCAATGAAAATATTAAAAAACATAACTTGTATTACATTCACTCAGCTATAGTTGAAAAAATTTCCAATTACTTGCAAACATTGTGAATCACTTGCTTGAAAACTCATAGCCAAGTAATTGGTGAGTTTTTTCAACAACTCATAAAACTCATTAATTACTTGCCAAAATTTCAAAAGTTCTACAAAAAAAAATTGCTTATAGTTTCATAATGTGATTTTACACCAAAGGTCATTTTGCATGGGGAAATTTTAGTTTTTAGGAAATTGGAGCATAATATGATCTACATGTGGTTGATTTTGTATCTTTAGGACTATAATTTATTTTTCTAGAAGCTAAATCAATCAAATTAGACACCATCTAGTTTGAGGACACCCATACAATGAAAAAAGACTTTAATGAGTTTTAGTTGTAGAAGAAATTTATAATTTATAATTACTCTTTATATTGAAACTTGATTTGATATGTACTTGACTTGGTTTTTGGTCTATGATGTGCATTGCACTATAATTTTGATATGTATATGAAGAAAATTCATAATATGTTTCTTAAGTTCAAGTAATATGTATGCTTTTGAAGAATATTTTTTTTAATAAATTTATGCTTTTTAAAGTTATTTTTTTTGGTCAAGTTAGTGCAAAGTTTTTGTTAGTTCAAGTTCTTAAATTTTTGGGGTCTATTGAGTTATTGCCAAGTTTGAGTTTGTCAACTATATTCTTATCTATCTTTCCACCAATTGATTTTTAATAATACAATGAAATAAAAGATTTGGGGCGGGGAGGCGGGCAGGGGGGGCTGCATGCCCAATGCTTTGTCATATTTCAGTGGTAAAAGCATTATCAATTTTGTCTACACTATGTGGTTCACCCTCTTAACCTTAGCCATTTAAAAAAAAAACATTACTAGTTCAAAAACTAGATTCAGAGCTCTACAATTCTTATTCTTATCACATTTTCAAATTTTGAGTCTAGGCATTTTGAATTAATTTTTGAAATTTAAGTTTTGACTATTATTAAATTAGCACTTTGCACCAAAAGAGGTGCAAGGGTTACACCGATAGAAAAATATAAGAACACCATGGCAAGTGACTCGCCTCAATATTTTGCTCAAATTGTGTCGTCTGTCAACGATGCCAATGAGAAAAAATAGATAGAGTTTGCAGGAAAAATTGAAGAAGCCCTATCATAGCAGAATTTTGTTTTAAATTAGAAGAATTGAGTAGGAGGACAATGGAGATAGAGGATTGGATTGCAGCTCCCTGTCAGTGTCACCCTTACTCACCAAAGATGCATATAAATCCTACCAATAGAATGGCAATGGGAAGCACAAGAAAAGGTCTCAAGTATTAAAAAATGTGCTCAAGTCGTACACTCCCACAAGCACTCGGTCCAACAACAGGAATGGCGATTGTAAGCAATGTAGTGTTGTTGGGTCGTGGGATGGCACAACGTTGTCTGGAAGTAGAATTTGTTTTTAACCTCTTTCGTGTAAATGTGGCTTGTCATGATTATTTCAACCCTTCTCTTTATCAACTGGATGTTCCAAAAGCCAAAGATGATTATGGAGTGAGCAACAATGATCTTTATGAGAGTGTGCAACACTATATGGGAATTCTTGAATGGATTTCTTGAAGGTAGACTGTATTTCGTGCGAAGAACTCTTGCAATGTGGGCGAAGCTCGCTACGGGGATGGATGGAAATGTGGCTTGCTTGAAAATAATGACCAGAAAATTGTTTTATGGCTAACACACACAACTATGCTTTAATATAATTCCTAACATCAATTATCAAGAGGCAAAAGCAACTACATACTTTTTTACGAGAGGGAGACCTAACTTCCTCTTTGACCTCCAACTTCTTAGGGAATTTAAACAATTTTATTAATCTTCTTTTAACTCAAAGAAATCCTTGAGTAGTCAGTCTACTTGAATTCTAATTCATAGTTAGCCCAAATTATTCAAGACAAGGAACATACACATGCTTCTTATCTAGTGTTTCTTCTATTATTCCTCTAGGATAAAGATGAATCCTAGAATAAATTTATTTAGTTATAAAATTGATACCCTATTATCTACATTCTTGGAATATTTATAAGAATTACATGTGCAATTTCCAATTTTGATTAGAAACCGTATCTCTGATTTGTGATGATTTTGAAAAGTAGATAAAAAACGTTGATAACTATAAAAATTTAGTTACAACAAAATTATCATATTACTTAGGCATCTCAACATTATTTATAGATTTTGATCAAATCATGTTAGCTTGATGTAAGTGAAAGTTGGAAACACTATGAACCTATCTCCATATTCCTTTATAAAGTTAGGGGATTTTTTTAATATCTGTTCCTCATAAGTTATTTCTAATCCAATTATTAGATTCTCAACAAAGATATCATTAACCATTTAGTAATGAATGAGAGATATTTTATATTGGAAGTGTATTAGACAATTATTTATAAAATTGGTGGGGTTTAATTCTCCTTTACTTATAGACTTGAAAAATTCCTAACTCATGCCGATCTATGTACATGAGGTACAAAATGATCTAAAACTCATGTTTTTCGTTAATTGCACATGTTTGTAAGCTATCACTAACTAGGCGATCTTAGTTTGTTTCAAAATCTACAATAACCTTATCATGTTCACTATGAGAAACATTTAGGGGTGAAATCTATCCCTTAGGATATCCTAGAAATTATTTCCTTGGAAGGATTTGAGGGATCAGCTTCTTAATTACAGTGGAGAGAGAGCTCACAAATGGGGACCTCATCCCCAATTAACGTCAACAATTACACCCCAATAGGGGTTTGAACCTTGGTGGAAAGAAAAAACACCACAACAACAACCATCATGCACCATGCCATTGTTGTGGCCGACAACCCCCAACAAAACAAAATGAGCACTATATATTTTTTTTTTTCAACATTACAATTGTTGGCCTCCTCTAATGGTTCAATAACTAAGCCCTTAAAGCTATAACTTGGAGATTAGATATCTGCACCAAGTAGTTATCTTGCTCATCATGAAGGTTCATTTCATTATCAACCTAGGGATGTGAACTTGAAATGGGTCAGCACTGTCTGTGCACTAAGACTCAATTGTAGCCATCCTTATCCTATAACTAGAAAGGAAATAGTACTGAAGGTAAAATGCTTGAAAGGAATTAGCATAAGTACTGAGCATGAATCAATAACTAAACTAAACTAAAATGAATGACAAAAATAGAAATCTCAGCAAACAAACGGGAAGTTACTATGTTTTCCTTGGTTGCAGGATTAGACACAAAATGAAGTTCCAATGGTTGTGGGAACAGATAACTGCTAAGACCGTAACTAATTACTGAACATAAAAGTAACTACTAAACTGAATGGATGGAATTATCACCAAGTGGCCCCCCTTGAATGAGTCTTCCCAAAACTAACTCAGATGCAGCAAACTAAAGTATCATTTTATTCATTGAAAACATTGTTACATCATAACATCAACATGACTGTATTCCTTGAAATTGAAAATGAAAGTACAATATTAGAATGTCCAACCTCCTCAAGAGGAACATATGATCATTATTTATAGAAGAAAAACTTCTAACTAACCCTAATTAACTGGGTAGTCGACTCCAATAGACTAGGAGGATGTCATTTATTGAAAGCATGAAAAAGAAGAAAGAGGTTATGCATGCCCAAGATTTAGTCAAACCAGTCTTGCCTCAACGAGGATCCAACATAGCAACACCTCCTAAATCTACTCAACTAATAGACATGGTCATTTAAAGGTAAGTTATAACTTCCATACGAGCTAGAAGTTTCCCTCCATTGACCTCTTTAATGTCCATCTTTTTAACTCCTTTAGCAACCAACCAACTGGCATGAACTTCTACCATCTTGCAAGCTTCATTTATATTTACATCTTAATGTGAACTTGCATTATGACATTAACGTGCACAAGATAATTGTATAGCCATAATCACCTTAGAATAACATTCATTCAATCACATATAAAATTAATATAGATATATCACATAGCAAGTTAATACCATCCAAAGTTACAGGGATAAGTTCATGCCCAGAGTTCATAAGTTTAGGGAAATAACATAGAAAGCATTAGTAACCAGGTGCTAAAACCCCATAGTAACAATAACAAACATATGACAAATCCTAACAAAAATGAGTCATTATTTGGACTCATCATCTTCCCCCAACCTAATGATTTGTTGGTCCTCCAGTAGAGGGAACTCAATTCCTTTGCCTTACCAAAGCCCTGAAATCGCCAATTGTTGTATGCCCTTGATCAGTCTCTACAATTTCTGAATTTGGATCCCAATAGAACCCCTGCTTGCTTTCCAGTCTTCCCCACCTTGGCCTCTCTGCATCTACATCGTATTGATAGGTTTTGTGGTCTGGTACTGGCCACAACAAAATAGGTGGCTGAAATATTAACGAAAGCCAATAGTGCTACTTCGTCCTCCCAAGATGTATATACCTGATGCTTTGATTCTAAGTTGCATAAAAATTTTGCAGGGAATGAGGTTTAGCTTGTTTTAATTGATCTAGAAAGTCATTTCATCTCTGTGATTTATATCCCAATATTGTCCTTCCTGTAGTGGCAGCTTCTTGTTCATATTCTAGGTATGCTTCCTCCCTAGAAGGAATGATCCTCTTTTTGTACTCTGGATTGTAAAGAAGTCCATGCCATGTGTAATAGATATCTGTAGGATTGCTTGATTCAACTCTTAGAGATAGGGGGTATGAAGTTCTTTTTCTCTGTATATTTTGAATTGTTTCTCCCAACTGATTTCATTTTGAATCCATGACATTAATGCCCTCAAGCGAATATCCCCAATATATAGCAATGGATTCCATTCATGGTCATTGGGAACAACATAGTTGCGCAAATACAACTCACACAATGAATTCTTAATTTTAGGAGGAGATGATTCGTAAGCTTGGAAAAATTCTTGTGGGGTTTCAATGGAAGAGTTTAGACCATAAATGACCCTTGTCAGCTTAAAAGAAAGATTACACTCCCTTAAATGCAATGCATGCACCGTTGGGGGAGTCCTACATTCAATAATTTGTGGTACTAGAACCACCACATAGTTTACCTTATCCTTTAATGCAGTAATATCTATATTCTTCTCAATTTCTTCATTTTTCTTATTGATCTCTTCTTGTAGCTTGAGTTTTTCTCTATTCCATTCTTCTTCTTTCTCCTGCATTTCTTTCCATAAATCCAAGGCTACTGATGCCCATGAAAAAGTAGGATGTTTGTGCTTTCCTACTAGGACCTTCCCTTGCACTTGTTCCTAATGTTCAACTTGCTTTGCAATAGCAGCGAGTTTTTCCAATCCTATATTTGTCTACGCTTTAGGAGTTTATACCTTCTTTCCTGGTTTCCCTCTGAGTCTATGGATCCTTTTTGGGGGCACACCAATAGCATACTCGATCAATTTTTATTTCTTTGGAGGACTTCTATTTTTCCCACCGGTTGCAGGATGCTCAGTTTCTTTAGTTTTCCACTTCCTAGGGCTAGGATTTACCTTTCTTGGTTTTTGCTTCTTAGCCTTCCCTTTGCTAATTTATGCTTTTCTCATTTTTGCTTCCTCCTTTCAAATATTATCCCTAGTACGAACTATGGTTTTAGGGGAAACATCGACGTTGGGGTTCGAAAATGAACTATCTTCATCCGCATGCTCAAATTCAGAGGAACTAATTTCTACTGTAGGTTCTGCTGCATGAGGGTTTGTACTAGGAATCACCCCAGAAGTTGAATCTCTAGGAGTGAATTTAATAACCCCCTCATCCCCACTAACCCTATGAGTTAGGGGTTGATTTCTAGGACCCACATTTTCTAATCTGAACTTCTTAATTTTCAAAAATTCATCCCATGACATATTGGACACATCTTGCAAAGACTTTCCTACTAGCAATTTAATCAAACAATGATGGGAAATAGAGTTTTCCCTACCTTTCTGTGTCTCAACAGCCATGATTGCAAGAATATTGTACAAAACGTTTGGAACATTCATCCTCCTGCCATGTCTCATGTGATTCAAAAGCTTGAAATGCACAGAATGAAGACAAGATTGGCGACCCTTGTAGGTAATATATTTGACAATATAAACATCTTGCTTCCATGTTTCCAGCAAATAAATTCTTCTTGTTCCTTATTTGTCTATAACAACTGGAGGATCACTAGGCACGATAAATTTTGCTCTAGCTGATCTAGCATCCCTAGAAGCAGGGTAGGGTTCTCCTTCAACAGGAAAACCTAACACTTCTACAATCCTTTCTTTGTTGGCTATAAATTTTAATCCTTTCACCTTTTCCTCACCATTAGAAAATATTTGTGCAAATTCTAAGGCAATGTCGTTATTGAAACTATTTAGCTTCAGAAAGTAATCTAGCCAACCACAATTCTTGAATTTAAGCTCACAGAGTGCATCCTATAGGATTACCTAGTGAACTATTGGTTCACTTTTGATTAATTGACCTCCCATTGCCTCCACTCACACTCTGGAAAACACCTCTGCAAAGACTTCTTTCCTTCAATCCTTCTTTTGAAAACCCAATTTCTCTTCCACTTCCTGCAATTCTCACCAATACTAACACCAATGTCGTATGACCTCTCAATTTTACCTTTTGAGTGGTATTTATGATTCTGACTAAGGGAGTAAAGAAGACATAATGGAGGGGTATTATCAAAGAAAATGGTGGCGGCTTAATGTCATATCATGCATGCAGAATGCCACTTCAACTACATCATTTCAAATTTAATGCCATGTTGGTGCATGAAATATGACTAATGACATGTATGACACGTAGGTTCACGCTTCCCCCCCAACCTAAATAAAAGCATGTGTCCGCACAGGCTGGAATAGAATTATGATATAACATGGCATACTAATAGGATTTTCTATGTGAAATATCAATATTAAATTACAATAATCAAACAAATGCATGTAAGGTAATTAATATACATTAAGTCGTTATGCACATACCTAAAAAGTTGGAATGTATTTTCCAAAAAGTGTGGAAGGAAGTACCGATCACCAGAAAAGTACGGTTGAGCTATTAAATGAAGTGATGGTGGAGTGATGGAAGAGAGAGAGGGGATGGAGATGAATGGGCGGTTAGTTTTATTGATGGAAAATTAATTCCCACAAAAAGTGGAAATTTTTATTATGGTTGCATGCGTATCTTTGACTAGCCAGAAGGTTGGACACTAGGTCTGCTTCCTTTGGATGCAGGAACTTCGAAGTTCTAGTATTCAATAAATTTTTGCATGAACTCCTGTTTTGAGGCAAGTTTATGGTATAGCCTGAGACGATGACCATTGACCAAGAGCTTGAACTTGACAAGATCAATTGTTGTAAGTTGAATAGCACCATCGGGGAAGACCTCTACAATCTCATATGGTCCCAACCACCAGGTTTGAAGTTTGCCTAAGTTATCTTTATACTTGGAATCATAAAGAAGTGCCCACCTAAGAACTTGGAACTTCTTTTTCTTTGTCTTATTTATCATGCCCTTCTAACTATTTGGTTTCTACGTAAACATGGTGGAGAGCTGATTCCTCATCTCATCTAGGGCGTTGGATTGCTTAGCCTGTCCTCTATGCCTGGATATATCTATTCAAGGTCTGAGTGTTGTTCCCGAAGAGTTTTGCGTTTGACTCTATAGGCATCATTGGCTATTTTTTCCATATAATAGTTCAAAGCTGATAAAACGATTAATTGGTTTTTCCAAGTGGTTCTAAGGCGGAGACAACTTCAGCCTATTTTAGCATTCTTTTATTGGACCCTCTTGTTTTTGAGTCGAATAGATTCTATTTCCATATTCTTACCTCGGATTGGCCATTGGCAGAGAGGTGATAGGGTACAAAATTTTCTATAGCGACATACTCATTCACAATCTTTGGCGTAAAGTGGATGTGGTAGCGACCCCTTGATCGTTGGCTATTTCTCAACCCATCCTTTGACACCTATCACACTTCCTAGTGTACTTTCCTGCATCCTTATGAAGTGTAGGCCAGTAATACCATGTATTGAGAATCTTCATGGCTGTTCTCTTAGCTGCAAAATGTCCCCCATAGGGTTCATTATGGTATGCATGTAGTATATCATAAGTTTCATCCTCTCTTATACATCTTCTCATCGCATGATCTGGTCCAATATAGAATAAACAACCTGCTATCCATGAGAATGGAAAAGTTTTTTCAATAAGAACCCTTCGCTCTTTTGGAGAGAAATGAGGGGGTACTCTTCCTTTGATGTATCATTTTATTCATTGAAAACATTGTTACATCATAATAGCAACATGACTGTATTCCTTGAAACTGAAAATGAAAGTACAATATCAGAATGTCCAACCTCCTTAAGAGGAACATCTGATCATTATTTATAGAAGGAAAACTTCTAACTAACCCTAACTAACTGGGCAATCGACTCCAACAGACTAGGAGGACACCATTTATTGAAAGCATGAAAAAGAGGAAGGAGGTTATGCATGCACAAGATTTAGTCAAACCAGTCTTGCCTCAACGAGGATCCAACATAGCAACACCTCCTAAATATACTCAACTAATAGACATGGCCATTTAGAGGTAAGTTATAACTTCTACACGAGCTGAAAGTTTCCCTCCATTGACCTCTTTAATGTCCATATTTTTGACTCCTTTAGCAACTGACCAACTAGCATGAACTTCTTCCATCTTGCAAGCTTCATTTATATCTACATCTTAATGTGAACCTACATTATGACATTAGCATGCATAAGACAATTGTATATCCATAATCACCTTAGAATAACATTCATTCAATCACATATAAAATTAATATAGATATATCACATAGCAGGTTAATACCATCAAAAGTTATAGGGATAAGTTCATGTCCAAAGTTCATAAGTTTAGGGAAATAACATATAAAGTATTAGTAACTAGGTGCTAAAACCCCATAGTAACAATAATAAACATATGACAAATCCTAACAAAAATGAGTCATTATTTGGACTCATCAACAATCATGATATCTAGTTAACTTACTACCACTGTCAACAATACAAATTTATTTCCAGCAACAAGAGCATTTACCATTTATGCATACAACCAATTAAACCTTAATGCTAGTGATTAGAATATAAAAGCCATGAAGTAAATCCAAAATATCAATACCTGAAACTTAACATGATTGTTCTGCAAGGTCATGAGGACTCCATGTCCTCTACCTACCTTAGTTCAGTTTAGGGGTGCAATACAATCCCTCCATGTGGATTTAATCCCTATCCACCCCTCCAAGCAGATTCTGTGGCTCAGGATGAGAGAGTTGGCAACTATACTAGCTTGTTTCATGCAAGGTCAACATCCTAATGATCATCTACCCAAGGTGTTCCAACCATTGCTAAGTTAAGATACCAACACCGTATCCAACTACATGACTTAATGCTATGAGGTATGTCTAGTTTTATACCTACTTAAGCTTCATTAATAATTATTTTCCTATAGACCAACAAACGGCTAAGCAAGCAAAGTGGTTTTTTGCTGACATGTTGCTAGCTCCAAGGCCCACATGCTCTTGGAAGAATCTATCCCACTATCCAAAGGTATGGCTAACAGTCCGCTGACATACTATGCTCCTTGACTCCTGTCAATCTTGAGCATTTATAAGCTTATCTCTGAGTAGGCCATATGGTTTTCCATCAGTGATCACCTAGGATGGATAGGAATAGCATATGTGTTAGAGGATTACCACCTCAACCTATGCCATCGTAGGGTCCTACTCCATATGTTGCCCTAAAATTTAGCACCTACAACTAGAAAGAGGTTCCTAACTCAAAATAAGTATGTTCTAAGCACAACCACCTCAAGGTTCAACTACCCATTCTAGTGTTGGGATACATGCGGGGTTCCAAAATTCATTAATTTCAAATTGTATGGTTGTTACTCAACCAAAGTGAGGTAGATATTTCCTCCCAACTTAAGCCAATAAGGTAGTCAACATGCTACCCCTTTAGTGATGGTTTCTATTACCATTTTCCTTGGCTCTAAAAAGGTATTGCAGTTGATTAAGTTTAGTTACAACCATGAACGAACTTCGAAAGGTGTGTATAGAGGAAGCATTACTCGCTCAGTGTTGAGTGCTAAGCTTGATGCCAAAATTTAATACCATTCACCACATCCTAGTCACACTATATCCACATTGGCATTGCATTAAATTACATAGCATCATAGGTATGACTGTAGCAACAATAGTTCAATAGTTTTTGAGTGTGATATATGAATAATTTCATACTATGGTTTGCAAAGAATAATAGGTCATACTTGAACTCAAAGTTGGTAAGAAAATTCTTTACCAAAGAATCCAAATGACACACTTCTAATACCCATAATGGGTTACAACGAATTGTAGATTGTTAAGACAGTCATTTTAGACTTTAATATTGCCTCCACTATGACTTATTTTTTAATAAGAGACACTCAAAAATTTATATCAGATCAACACTTCCTCAGAAATTGACTCAATACTCAATGATAGAGAGATTTCAATAGCATCGACTCAATCCCCTAGGTCTATGGTCAGGAAATAACTAATTTGATTGAAACTGAAAGTTATTGTTGCTCATATAAAGATTTATCATTTCAGTCAGACTCAAGATCAATAACATTTAACAAACTCTTCTATTCAGCACTAGCATTGCCCAATAAACTAGAATAACAATATTAATGGTAATTTATGAACATGATAGAGACTCAACATTAGACATTTGCAACTAAAAAATTCCTTTCAGTTATGCACAACCATATAACAACATAGTATTAGACATTAGCATGAAGTTACAACCATATTGAGGGTTTAGCTCCAACCTGTAATGCAACACAGGTCTCAATATTGCCATTGTAGTCTGGAAAGGATGGTAACCAAGAGATATAAACACGTCCAACCTACAAGAAGCAAGAAATGTCTTGCCAAAGTTATGGAGGGAATGATTAGGGTAGCCACAACCCAATTCTTCATCTATTCTCTATTTTTTTCTCCAACACTCATGGATACTCCCCAAGAAGGGGGGGTCGTGAGGGTTTCTAATGGCTAATGAGACTCCTTTTCCCCACATGACTTGCCATTTCTGTGTCAAGTGAAAGGTTGCCATACCCATTTAATGGTACGAAGACTTTGGGGTTTCATCTATGCCATGCTTCTGCATACCATACAATGCCCATTTAATTTTTGGGTGACCTTCTTTGCTGTGTCGTTGATAATTGCTAAGACCTCTTGTTTTTATTTTTCACCTACATGTGATTTCTCCCTTATGCTTCTTCTCTTTTTCTTGTTTGCTTTTTCATTCGTAGCTTCCTAAGTTTTTTAAAAAAATTATTATCCTTCTTTATGGAACGCCTCCAAAGTATGTTTTTATTTATTTAGACATTCCATAACATATTTGCTCATTATTTTATTTTCATTTATTTATTTATTTTTAGAGATTTATATTCAAGTGTATTTTATTTCGTTGCTATTTATTAGTTGTTTGTGTGGGATTAATAAATACCATATTATTTTTATACACATTTATCCCTTAATTTACATTATCGATGATATTTTAATGGCTATAATAATTTAACTACCATTCATGGTTGTGGAATTATCTCCTTAGACAACCTTGCATGCTCAACTATTAAGATCATCTAACCACATTCCTAACTCTTTCCTAAATCAAGTAAACCTTAGGTTAGGGAAAAGTTACCTATAGAGTTCGTTATTGGGGTCTAGCTCTAAGTTTACCCTTCTCTCATCACCGTACCATAGAATCCACCTCATCTTGCACCCCTGGTACCTACATCCAACAACAAACCTCACACAAGTCCACCAACCGAGTCATTAGTCTGAGTCATAAATAAAAATCAAGCATTTAAATTTAATCAAACATGACAAGGTTATGCATATATCAATTACTACTAGCATGTCCAAAACATAATCATCATACTTATAGAAGTTCATTTATTATAATAGGGTCATAAATCCCCCCTAGTCCAAATTAACATGGGGCTAGGGGTCATGCTAGAAAATCACGAGTCCTAGGGGATATGCCATATTGGCCGTCATGATTCTACATTGACATATCATTGTTCTTGGCATTTTTCTAGGTCAATATGTTCTACAACCTTGGATAATGGAATCATAATAGAATCATGTATAGCTTATGGATTTAACCTTGCTAACTATCGGCCATCAAAACCCTTATTTCCCTAGTCTCATGATTATAAAACCTTGCACCAATTAGTACTAATATAAGGATTGGAACAACCTAAGTAAGACAAAAACTTCTCAAACCATAAATGAGAATTTTTGGAACTAAAATTTCCCCTTTTTTAGATTTTTCTATAAATAAGTCATGCAAATTCACATGACCAATTTGTATATTACGAATACTAATGATGGAATTTTGGATATAGTAAGGGATAGAGGTAACTTGGTATAAAACATCATTATGATCTTATGAGACATTGACTTCATAGATCAAAATAATTAGTTGCGTATCTTCTTTTTCTTTGAGAGGCCTTAGCTAAATTACAATGAGATCCAAATAAAAAAATATCTTAAAGGAGATAGAAAGGTGAATGTAGATGGGGAGTTGTGAAGTTTCATTGTTAAATTTTTGTAGGGACCACTAACAATTTTAGGGTGCCTTATAAGAAGTCTATATCTCATGATGAAGAGGGGCCATTTCGTCATTCTCCTTACTCTCAGAGCATGTAGGACCTAAAGAGGATATCCATTTTTTTACTATACTTGATTTGTTGTTGGAATATCATATCTTTAGACAAGTGGTAATTTGGAGCTTATTCCAACTAATGTTCATTGTAGTATATTATTTCCTCCTCATGTGTGAACTACACTTGCCATGAGGCACTTCTTTGATTTCCCATTTCTATTCCTTAGATTTGGTCAAATTTGGTGATTGAAAAGTTATTGTGAGACATGAATTGTTTCGTCCCTTAATATCACATATTACATTGTGGGTTCAATTAGGAGGGAAAGGTGTTTTTGGGAAAGCCAAAAAATTAGTGGGAGTGGAGTTGCTAAATCAACTCAACAAAATTTGAAAAAAATAAATAATAAGGGGACAAAGAATAAATGTGGTCAATGAAATAATGTATCAATTGATGCTACTAGAGCTTCCCATGTATCACTCAAGTAGAGTGACAACTAGTTTAGTAGGTCAATCTTCGTGGAATATTGAAGGAAGTAGAGAGAAATTTTTGTACTTTTATAATGTTTTCTTCTAAATTTATCTATGAGTTGAGAATATTTATAAAATATTCCAATCCCAATATTAGTATGAAGGTCTTGTAGATTAGTTGAGCCAAAATTTATTGGTAGGATTCTATAGTGTAAAACTTGTCACTAGGATTCTATAGTGTAAAACTTGTCACTAGCACTACCTCAAGAGGAAGGAGAACGTCTGCTAATAGAATCCTTAAACTCTCAATTCATATTTATGCTCTTATACTATCTTTAAAACTTTTAGACAATGATTAATTCAATTAGTGCCAAATATTACTTAGGTGAATGTTCTTTCCACCTCAAAGCAACTTGGAATACCAACATTAGCTAGGGACTGATGTGTACTAGATTACAATGAGTGATGTATTTCATTTACCTTTTATTTCTAAGTGGAATGCTATTCTTTCAAGTTGGAAAAGAGTGTTTGAACTTTATTAACTCTTGCTTGGAGATCCTCTTCTATTAAGAAATACTTAAACACAAGAATTACAAAAGTATTGATTCTTCTCTAGGTGGCTATGCATCTAGGCCACTTATTATTTGGGATGTAGTTGCCATGTCCTCTATAATTTTGTGTATTTTATCAAATTCTCAAATTCTTGTGTGGGGTGAATTATTTTCTTCCTCAAACTTGGAAAAGTCCTACATATCTTTGTACTATTCTACCACTTTCTTTTGGAGATCCCAATAGTTGTCTCTTAATTGCCTAACTTTACCTTTAATCCGTTTGTAGACTACCTAGCAATCTGAGCTACTCACTTTTCTTGTTCAATTTGCTTTGATAATCAAGTTATGTTATTAAAAACTTCTCTTAATTTTCTCTTGTTATCCTTTAGCTTAGAGTAGAGTAATTTTCTAGCTTCGTGGTGGAGGCCAATCACACTTCCGTATTGAATATGTATGAAAGTGGTCCAATAGGTTAGTCCTTAGGACACATGTCCTTCATGTGCTTGATTGTGGTTGATATCAAACTTACATAATGCATGGTTAAGAATTTAGATAAAAAATGTTGAGTTGGGAAGCTTCTTATTAGGATGGTTGGGGAGACTGATCCTTAAATTATGTTGCCTCTAGTTGGAGAGAATGTAATTGCTTCATAAATTGAAAGAATGGAGTGATGTTATGTTGTGGGATAGAAGTGAGAGTAGGGGAAAGGTAGATGAGGGATACAGTAGAGAAGGTGGGACCACATAAAAGAGAGAGTTTGATTTGGGGGATCTATAGGGTGAAAGTCTAGAGTTGCATCAAATTTAGGGCCAAGAAAATAGTTTCACCTAAAACTGCTTGGCACCTACTAGGAATAAAGATTTTTGGTCCATTTTATTTTTCTTGAAACTATTAAATTGATAGTATTTATATTAAAATTTAAACTAGGTACAACTTATATGACAAGATTTTGACTAAATTCTTGTAGGTGAAATCGGTTGAAATGCTTTTTCTTGAAGTTGTCTATGTGGTAGTCTAACCACTCTTTTGGGGAAAATTAAAAAAAGCTTCAATTTTAGATAATCAAACATGAGGCTAATTAGATACTAAACTCTCTCTCTCTCTCTCTCTCTATATATATATATATATATATATATAAAGAGAGAGAGAGGAGATAATCCTCTTCAATAGTATATAATTTTTTTTAATTATAAAAAAACTAGACAAAAGCTTATATCCCATTAGAACTATGACATTTTGAATGAGTTTGACTTTACGAGTTATTGAAAAATATTAATTGAAATTTGAAGTTTTCTTTATGAACTAGATTTCCAAGTTATCTAAGTGGGAAACAAATTTAAAGAAAAAAAAATGGTATTTTTTTGCAATGTCCCATCAACCTCACCTTATCATTTTTTTAGCAATTAAAATTAATCTCTTAATTTGTTTTAAATATATCCAACTAATTTTTAAAAATTAAAAAAATTATAAATATAAATTGCATTAAGAGTTACATTTCATTAGTTTTTATCATTTTAAAAATTCAAAACATACATGTCACTTTTAGGCAGTCCAATTTGAAAAACTATATTTGTGTTGGTCATTTCCTTTACAAAAGCATGACACACTTTTGAAATTTCACATTGCAACTAATAAAGAGGAAGAAGAGTAATCTAACATTGGTTCCTCATGAGTTTTCACCTCTAGAATGGATGTTGACACTGTTGATAACTTGTGGATAGGGGGTCATAGAGGAAGAGAGATGAAGCTCAAGAGGTAAGGGTCCCCTCTAAGGACATGGAAAATGTAGACATTTAGGATGAATTTTCTAAGTAATGGGTTTGACAAGTGAAGAGATGAGGAAGGGATGTCTACTACCCAAGGAGAGAGAAAGATAGGAGATGCCAACAAGTTGAGAATAGGGAAAATTTTCTTTTATAGGAAGTACATTTTGACGCTCTTCATGGATTTCATGTGAACATTAAGAGTTTGAGAATCAAGAGAAGAATTTACATCCATCACATCAACCAAGATAAATTCATCCATAGAAAAATTTACAAGGAAATGAGGAGGGACTTATCTATTAGGTCGCATAAAATTTGCAAGGTTTTAATATTCATGTCTCATAGGGTTTATCCCTAACCTAAGGTCCCAAAGCTTTTATTTTTAAAATTTTATGCTCAACTTCTAATTTTTTAGTAGTTGATTGAATTAGTGAACAATCAATTATGTTGCTTCATAATTTTCTATGATATTTTTGATTTACCTACCCTCCCAATTGGACCATTAGTTCAAGCCTTTGCTTTGTTGATCGAGTTGTATGCCATAGGTAGTATACATTTTAAAGATTTTGTGGTCCCCACTTGATTGTCCATGTGTCATGTTTCAATTGCATCATGCATAGGCTAGTTTAGTGTGGCTTTGCTCAAGGATTTTGTGCTTGAAGCTGCACTCTCACACATGTTGACATGGTGATTGAGCTTGAACATCATGGGTTTCTTTTATTAAAGGTAACTTGGACATGATGCATGTCTCCTTTCCAACATGACTTGAAAAAAGGAATTTTAAATCCCTTGCATTGAAGGATATAACACATGTTATTTGTTGATTTAAATCTTCATGAATGATCAATAGTTGATTTAAACGGCTCATGACACACCATGCAAACCTTGAATCATATGAGCATTCAATGCTAAAATGGTAAAAAAAGGCATCAAGTTCTTAAAAAAACACCTAATGTTTGGGGCATTATTTCCATACTATGAAGGAGGAGATTGAGTGATAATTACATAAGACTCAACATTGCATAGACCTCTATTGTTAGTTCTAGTTCATAAGCATTAAAGTGTTGTAAAATATGTATGTTCAAAAATTTCTATGTGTGTTGGTAAGGGTTTCTTCATTGCTAGGGTTTAATTTCAAGTGCATTTCTTATTCTTTGCGGTTATCAAAAATTGTGTTCTCATAGTTTAGTAAATTCTCATTGTAGGTAGAACCATCATATTGTAAATTAGGGTAAAATAAGGTTTAGGAAAATATCTTCTGAACCAATTGCTCAATTCTTCAAAGATTTATAAGCATACTCAAGGCACAAGAATATTATTTGATAGGATTTATGATTGGGATTAATCGATTAGGGACACTATTATTCTAGTTTAGGGATGGGAATTGTTTCAATTTTGTTACTACTATAGCACACCAATTATCCTTCTTTCAAACATCTAGAGATTGGATTTAGGAAAATTAGTGATCCCCAATGTATTTGTAAATGTTGAATCGATCCAAATTATTTGTAATAAATAAAATTCCAAAACTAGAACATTATATAATTTTTAGGGTGTACCATTGTTGACAATGAACAATGAGTTGATTAGAGAAGTTTTAACCTTAACCCCATGACAAAAATAAAGATTAGGTTTGGTGAATTGTATAGGGAATATAAAAGAGATTGATAAAGTTACAGGGTTAGATGGTTGCCACACCATAGGAATAAAGGCCATGGTAAACCATTACCATTTTCAGAGAGTGAGTTGGGGACTTTCAATGAAGATATATTTGAAAAATACTTTAAGAATGACATATTATGCTTTGTGCCAAGTGCTTGGAATTGAATTAGGAATTTAGATACCAATCCATTTGATAGTGTTGGTAGTTGATATTCAATATTAACATCTCAATAAATATTTTGATTTTGCATCCTTTATTGATGAGGCAATTCAGAAAGAATCAATGTCTTTTCAAACAAACAACATGGTCCCTTATTTCAAGTGGTATTCAATGTTTCTGCTATATAATGGAGGAAATTTATGGGATACATAGTTGTAGTTAAGATACCAAACCCTTGAAGGAGATCCCACGCCCATTCAAGGATAGACTCATATATGGGATTCACATTTTCGATCATCAGATTATGTCCCAGGTTCGAGAGATATTTTGTACAAGTTATTTTGGGGTTGTTCGGTTATCAAATGTTAAGGTTATCTAATACTATTATGAATTTATTGAGACCTAAGGACAAACAACTCAAGGAATGATATGGTCACAATTGGGGTGATTTGTTTCTCCATTCAGATACAACAATCATCAAGGTTTATGGAGAAAATGTTGAGCCACATGTTTTACTTAAGTGGGTTCCAAAAAGGGTGGATTTTATTGAAATATATGGCAATTAAATGAATTTTACAAGCTTCACCTAAGGAACATTAAAAAGGTTCGTTATTCTCTCCAACATTAGTGTTCTCAAATTTTCTATCACTTCAAAAGAAGGATTGAAACTCTTGGGCTTCAAAAAATGGGTGTATAGGATGAGAGTATAAAAGAAAAGGAATTGTGAACTAGAGGATTTCATTGATCAAGTTAGGAGAAGAGTGGGAAAATCTATTTATGAGCATGAATTTGATGAAGTTGAATTTTTGATTTAAAATTGCACAACTAAGGAAAAAATTGATGACAAGAGATAAATGGATTAGAATTCATGTTGGAGAAAGAAAGAGAAAACTCCATGAAATTGAATACAAGGGACAATTCATAGAAATCAAAGATCCAATTCTCAAAATTCAAAGAATGTTGGATCATGTTGATATCTTGGGATTTGTGCCTCTAAGACATGTTGTAGGGCAAAGTGTTTAGATCCCCATTATAGAGGGACAACATCAAAAAGTGCATGAAAGAGAATAGTCAGTTTTCCAATCACCAAAAATGGACAATACATAAATAAAGAATGACATTCCTCAAACATGATCAATGCAACAAGAAGTAGTTCAACCTCTTTTGGATTACCCAGTTACTAAGAAAGTTGAAGAAAACAAAATAAACTTTGAGGAAATTCAATAAAGCATTGTTTCCCCTTAGAGACTTGAGTTGATTGGTGCCCCTCCAAAAAGGAAATTGTTGGATTTGGAAGGAGACAAGAAAGTACATGATGCAAGAGCCTTGACATGCAAATAATTTCTATTTGATGATGAATTCATTGAATTCAAAGTTCTCTTTTTAAAAAAGAAGTCATAAACCTTCTTGCAAAGAATGAATAAAGAAAATAGGGAAATTGGAGAATATAAGATTAAGGAGGTACTTTAGAATACCCTAAAGGACATATGTAGCATGCCTCTGATTTGCTTATATTTTCAGACAATGTTTTTACTTTGATAGACCATGATACTATGTTGTTGTTATTTGATTGCTGACATTGGAGCGATGATGGTTTTTATATTGTGATGTGATGGTACACTTTATGGATGATTATTGATTATGTCATGCTTTCTGGTTAACATAGTTGATTATTTGAGTTGATATTGATATATGCTCATCTGTAGTTAATTAATGTTTTAGTTTCGTTAGTTTTGATGTGACACTATATTGGTGAAGGGAACGAGATTGCATCACTCGCTTGCAAGTGCCCTGCGATTCGATGATTTTCTCTTCACGGTATGATTGTTTATAATCTATATACATGTACGACATATGTTTTATTGTAGGATTGTAGGTATAGAACATCGACTCCACCTGGATTCAAAGGTTTGAGCGTGTCCATTGCCCAACGGAATAGTTGATTGGGAGATAGTAACAGGGTTTCCTTGTCAAGCCACAACCCTAGTCACAATGTGTCGTCAATCCTTGTTTCAGTATGCTTTGTTGTTATGTTGTCCACGTTTGCCTTGTCATTTATTTATTTTGTAAGGTATGTTCTATGGGAAATTAATGTTAATTAATGTTTATAATGGTTTTAGTGATTAATTAATTAATTTTGATTAATGTTGTTAGAAGTTTCATATTTGATTTAATTAATTAAATTTAATTTATTTTGTAAAGTGATTTAATCTTTGAGATTAAATTTATTTTATAAAGTGATTAAATTAATTAGATTAAATTTAATTAGAAATTAATATGTGAATTATGAATTATTAAATGCATAAATATTTTGTAATTATTTAGAGGAAATATCTGTGATTTGGTTGAAAAGATATTTTATTTGTGACATGTGTTAGAAAAATTAAACACTGTTGTTGGGAATTAATTCTCAGAGAGATTATTTGCATTAACTGAAAGAGGAAAGAGGCTACTTCACAGCAATGAGAAAAGATATTTTTGAAACAGGTTGTTAAAATTGGAAGAGGTTGTTAATATTAGTGGTTGAAAATTGGGAAAGAAGTTCTTGGGAAATTTTGGCTCTGGTTTTTTGTTTTCATCTTTCTGGAAAAGTGGATAATTTGGAAGAAGCTTTGGCAAATTGGAATCTGAAGGCGAAGTTCTACTTCAAACATCATTTCCTCAAGCATCCAGAGATAGGTTCTTTAAATTATTTTTATGCAAATTGGAAAGATTGCCTGTACAAGAAGAATATGTTATTTGTGTAGAAGCTTTAATATATTTTGTAAATTTGAAAGATTGTCGTGTTTGGAAAATTGCTATGAAAGCTTAGAACTTCTGTAGAATTTTTTTTTAGCTTTGAATTGTCTGGAATTGGAAAATTGTCGTAAAAGCTTTAGAGCCTCTATAGGAAATTGTTTTTTAAACAATAGAAATCTAGAGGGAAAACAATAGAAGATTTGGAAAATCTCTGTAGGAATGGATTTAAAATCTTCCTATTAAAATTTGTAGAAAACCTCTGATTGTATTGGAAAAGATCTTCCTGTAGAAGGTTATAGTTTTTTCTTCCAATTAGTTTTATTTGGCTGGGAAACTGAAAACCTTTGGTAAATTTGTAAATCTTTTCCTGTAGAAAGCTTTTTGTGAAAATAATTTTCTCAACAGGAGCAATCTTTTTGATGAATATATATATATAAATGTATATATACATATATTATTTATGAAGTTCCTTGTAATTTTTCTATTTTGAAAACCCTATGAAAATGTCCGTATGGCGAATTTTATATTCGTAGGTTTTTAAAATTGTGTGGGAGAGCACTGTGGCTACCCCACAGCCGACTCCCCATTGGGGAGAGCCGACGCTATGAGGCAGCGCCAGTGTTTCCCCACAATGGCCACACCCCCCCACAATGGGGGTTTGGTTGTGTATGTGCAACCAACGCTACGATTAATTTCGTTCGCCCTGTTTAAAATCAATTTTTTTGTATGAGATATAATATATATATGTGTGTGTGTGTGTGTATTTATATATATATTATCATTATTTTTGGAAAATTGTAATTTATTTTTAAAATCATTAAATAATATATTTATGTATATATAATTATATAGAAATACATATATAATTATATATATATATATATTTAAATGGATATTTCTATAATAGGTGCATATAATTGCACTAGTTAGATAATTTTAAAATGATATGATATGGAAGAAGAAATTGATTTTTATTTAGATGTAATTTGGAAATTGAAATAAACAAATAGATTTAATTTCTTTATTTCTCTGTAAGTGAAATTTTAATAAGCTAGTTTATTCGGGAAATGTGTTATTGTATTTTCTTGAAATGGAAATTGGATTTAGGAAATCTTAATGGTAGCTTTATTTCCTACCTAAATTGCTTATTGAATTGTGATTTCTTCTATTCTCGTAAGTTGGGGAAATTGGATAGTCATGTATGGAAGTATTCCAGATGATGTTTTGTGAAAGGGGGTTGTTGTTATTTATGGTTCAACCCTTCGATTTTCCTTGGGTAGTGCACTTGGTTGTGATTCAATTTAAACACCCGGTTACTACGAACGAGATGTGTTGCCTCTTATATTTTGGATTGGGATTTAATATCCGTTGTGTGCACTTTGTTTACCCTTGGTTTTGGATTAGATCCTTGTGTTGTCAGTAGGGGAGTGGATCTCAATGGGGGCTAGTGCACAAAGTGGTGCCAGGGCAACTCATGTGAGAGTTAGTTAATTCAGTGGAAATTAAATAATTATATTAGGGGAAAGGGTAGCTTAAATCATATAACTTGTTAATTGTGCCTTGCTCATGGGCTCAAGGGCTTGTTTAGACTTGGGATGAGATGAGAAGGCCTAGAATGGAAAGATCGTTATCTTGTCCCTTTGAAAGGTATTTTATTCCACATCGGTTTGCATGTGGGGTCGAGGGTCATGAGAGGCTACCAAGGTAACCCAAGATGGGGGTCGGGGCCTAGGAAGATATGCCAGGGTAACCCATACAACTTTGTGATGACACTCCTATGACAACAATATGTATTGTGCAGTTGATATACTTGATTATTTTACTCTGGAAGCAATGTAACCTTTAGGTATGTATTATTCTTGTATGGTATAGTATTGTGTGTTTCTTGTGTCTAGAGGTTGGTTTTTCCTAGGAAGCCCTTTTACTATCTCCTAGCATGGGGGGTGGGACTTCGGCTACCACTTGGTTGGGTGAAACATACACCTTACACCATTGGGTTCCCATTTCATGTTCGTGATGGCGGGATTTTTCAGATTGGAGAGCTCACATGTACCAGTTGCTTTGTACTATTTCTTATGCTCTTTTGTATCAGTTGGATACTTTGTATATGTACTACTCCTCATTTGTATTCTAGGAGGATTCTTGTATCAATGTAATTGTAACATTATTGTATGATCTTCCTCATTTTGGAAATGAGCTTTGTAACTGCTATATTGAATAAATGCAATCTATGAATGATTCTTCAATGTACTTTGTATCTAATGAGACGAGTTTAATGCTTTGAATGTATGTTATTTATTTCATGAGTATTATTTATATGCTATGGATTAGTTTACTTTTGTATATTATGGGAATGTAAGCATTGTTGCGTACCTTAGAGGATGTATGCGTTAAGTGTAGTTCACTTTACTTGTTTTTTTTTTAATAGACTGTAGGAATCGAGTAGCACGACCCCCTTATAAACTACAGTGCGCCTGGTAAAAATTTTAACGTGACCTACGACGAGTTCACTTTACTTGTTATTAATTCTATTTTTTTATTTTTTATTTGTTACGCTTTCGTTGTGTTTGCGTCATCCTCTAGGGCTACGCGGTGGGGCGTTACACATTGAATTTGATGTCAGTGGAATCCCTCTAGGGCTACGTGGTGGGGCGTTACACATTGAATTTGATGTCAATGGAATCACACCAAAAGAGGGAATGAGATTAGTTAAAGAGAGTGTGTGCTTACTCTTGCTAGGATGGCATATAACTTTTTCTATAGCCTTGGATATGATAAGGAGGAAAGATAAAGATGAGGATGTATTAACATCTAAAGAGCGAGCTAAAGAGTTGTATTTTGGATAAGGTTTTAATAGTGAAATTGAAACCTTAGTTATATGGGAAATAGTACCTGAAAATAATAAGCCCCAAATAGTACCCAAAAATAATAAACCCCAAATAGCTAGAGACATAAATGAGATTATAGGAAATTTTATTGTTAGGAGATTGAGTGATACAAACTCTCCTCAGACAACATCCTTAGTAGTAAGCACGACACTTTTTAGTGAATCTACAATAAAGAGGTTACAAGGATATTTTTTCAAGCTACAAAATGACCACATTAAATTGTTGCAAGAATATAGCAGGGTAAAATCACATCAAAGCCTACAACTCCTCCCATTAGTTTAGGAAACATATCACAGTCAGAAAGAGATACCTTGATGTTGAGAATTTCATAATTGAAGGAAAATATTAAGCAAATTCAGAATTATGTAATTGCATAGGGATTTTGAATGATATTTTTGTATTTCAAAGTAGATTTTATTGGATGGCTAGGTGAAATCATTAGGTGACTAGAAAGCTAAATTCTACAATATTATTCTAGTGATGTGACTCAAGAAGATAAGGTGGATGTAATTTAATGTAATGCTAGATTGGATATATTGATAAAATTGGAGTCTATGATTTTTAATTTTATCAATGAAATGAAGGTACTCCTTGATGAAAGGTATACAACTTATAGGATGACAAAAATCATAGAGCACAAATGGTCTTCGAAAGAAGAATATGTTGCATGGATGCAGAAATACATGGTGTGACATGGATTTTATAGATCACTTGAGCTCTACAAAATCTTCAAAGCATATGTGCTAGTGTTTCAAGGTATTGTAGATGTTTAGGTGGCACATTTTAGATATGAGATAATTAAAAGAGATAATAAGGATTAAGAACCTAGCTGAAGGCTTAATTAAGCTCAAATTTTGGCTATAAAAGGAGACCACGATTTTGAAGAAAACCATACTTAGATATTTAGTCCATCCAAAAAGGTTAATTTTCTACTTGTATTCTTAGAAGTTAGTAAGAATGGTGCATATGTTTTCATTTGGTTTTTAAGTGTTCTCTTGTCTTCAATTGTGTGAGTTTAGGGGAAGAGATAAGAGAGTTTTTCTAAGAATGGGTGGAATTGGAATGAGAATGGTCTATTTCACTTGTCCTTTGAGTTAGGTTTTGAACTAAAATGTGGATTTCCATTGGAGTGCAAGAGTTACATATTTTCATTCCTTCCATAATGAGGCCCTACTAGTGCCTTAAGATCCATAAAGTGAAGGATCTATTCTAATTCTTTCCTCAAAGCCTTCAATGCTATCCTATCCATATAAATGGAATTAGGAGATGTGTTGGTCCTTGGAGAGAAATATTTGATTATCAATGTCACCTTGTTCTTTCTTGGTGGCCTTTTTTTGGAAGAAGATGGTGTTATCTCTTCTATGTCATTCTCATCTTCTTGTTAGAACTACTTGTTAAAGTGAAGGTGTTGTAGATAGATCACTAACAATGTCTAGGCTGATTATTATGGTATCTTAATTGATTTTAGTATCATCGTCCTCACTTATCCCCATCTTTGTGTCTAGGAATCCTAAATGGATACACTTGTTATGGTCTTCTCTCCATAATTTTTTCAACATGCCTCAATGGTTCAAAAGAGGAGTTATTACATGTTCACTCTCCACTACCATGAATGCCAAAAAAACCAATGCATCCACTTGGTGATATGAGAATGGTACAACCCATCTTGGTTTATCTCAACTCTTCTTGCCTCACTACCTTGGCAACAAGATTGTTGGAAATCACCCTCAAGCAGTTCACAATTTGTTGCACCCATTCCATTACACAAGAGTTCATTGTGTCAAATTTAAATGTGACATGCGTCACTCATCCATGAAATTGAATGCTCATTTCTTCTATAAAAAGGGATGTAATTCATTTTGAGAATTTTGGAAAACACAAGATGCTAGAGTTATTTTGATTCTATATTAGGAAGAGTATAGTTGTAATATTTGCATAAATATTTTATAATAAAATGTATTTCTGATAGAGTTTATATATGAATACATGTATTGTCTAGACATATTCCAACTAATGTCATTGTAGTATATTATTTCCTCCTCTATGTGAACCCACACTTGCCATGAGGCACTTCTTTGATTTCCCATTTCTATTCCTTAGATTTGGTCAAATTTGGTGATTGAAAAGTTATTGTGAGACATGAATTGTTTCGTCCCTTAATATCACATATTACATTGTGGGTTCAATTAGGAGGGAAAGGTGTTTTTGGGAAAGCCAAAAAATTAGTGGGAGTGGAGTTGCTAAATCAACTCAACAAAATTTGAAAAAAATAAATAATAAGGGGACAAAGAATAAATGTGGTCAATGAAATAATGTATCAATTGATGCTACTAGAGCTTCCCATGTATCACTCAAGTAGAGTGACAACTAGTTTAGTAGGTCAATCTTCGTGGAATATTGAAGGAAGTAGAGAGAAATTTTTGTACTTTTATAATGTTTTCTTCTAAATTTATCTATGAGTTGAGAATATTTATAAAATATTCCAATCCCAATATTAGTATGAAGGTCTTGTAGATTAGTTGAGCCAAAATTTATTGGTAGGATTCTATAGTGTAAAACTTGTCACTAGGATTCTATAGTGTAAAACTTGTCACTAGCACTACCTCAAGAGGAAGGAGAACGTCTGCTAATAGAATCCTTAAACTCTCAATTCATATTTATGCTCTTATACTATCTTTAAAACTTTTAGACAATGATTAATTCAATTAGTGCCAAATATTACTTAGGTGAATGTTCTTTCCACCTCAAAGCAACTTGGAATACCAACATTAGCTAGGGACTGATGTGTACTAGATTACAATGAGTGATGTATTTCATTTACCTTTTATTTCTAAGTGGAATGCTATTCTTTCAAGTTGGAAAAGAGTGTTTGAACTTTATTAACTCTTGCTTGGAGATCCTCTTCTATTAAGAAATACTTAAACACAAGAATTACAAAAGTATTGATTCTTCTCTAGGTGGCTATGCATCTAGGCCACTTATTATTTGGGATGTAGTTGCCATGTCCTCTATAATTTTGTGTATTTTATCAAATTCTCAAATTCTTGTGTGGGGTGAATTATTTTCTTCCTCAAACTTGGAAAAGTCCTACATATCTTTGTACTATTCTACCACTTTCTTTTGGAGATCCCAATAGTTGTCTCTTAATTGCCTAACTTTACCTTTAATCCGTTTGTAGACTACCTAGCAATCTGAGCTACTCACTTTTCTTGTTCAATTTGCTTTGATAATCAAGTTATGTTATTAAAAACTTCTCTTAATTTTCTCTTGTTATCCTTTAGCTTAGAGTAGAGTAATTTTCTAGCTTCGTGGTGGAGGCCAATCACACTTCCGTATTGAATATGTATGAAAGTGGTCCAATAGGTTAGTCCTTAGGACACATGTCCTTCATGTGCTTGATTGTGGTTGATATCAAACTTACATAATGCATGGTTAAGAATTTAGATAAAAAATGTTGAGTTGGGAAGCTTCTTATTAGGATGGTTGGGGAGACTGATCCTTAAATTATGTTGCCTCTAGTTGGAGAGAATGTAATTGCTTCATAAATTGAAAGAATGGAGTGATGTTATGTTGTGGGATAGAAGTGAGAGTAGGGGAAAGGTAGATGAGGGATACAGTAGAGAAGGTGGGACCACATAAAAGAGAGAGTTTGATTTGGGGGATCTATAGGGTGAAAGTCTAGAGTTGCATCAAATTTAGGGCCAAGAAAATAGTTTCACCTAAAACTGCTTGGCACCTACTAGGAATAAAGATTTTTGGTCCATTTTATTTTTCTTGAAACTATTAAATTGATAGTATTTATATTAAAATTTAAACTAGGTACAACTTATATGACAAGATTTTGACTAAATTCTTGTAGGTGAAATCGGTTGAAATGCTTTTTCTTGAAGTTGTCTATGTGGTAGTCTAACCACTCTTTTGGGGAAAATTAAAAAAAGCTTCAATTTTAGATAATCAAACATGAGGCTAATTAGATACTAAACTCTCTCTCTCACTCTCTCTCTCTCTCTCTATATATATATATAAAGAGAGAGAGAGAAGGAAATCCTCTTCAATGAGTATAATTTTTTTTAATTTATAAAACTTAGACAAAAGCATATCCCATTAGAACTATGACATTTTGAATGGAAGGTTTGAATTCCTGAGTTATTGAAAATATTAATTGAAATTTGAAGTTTTTCTTTATAGACTATAGATTTCAATTTATCTAAAGTGGGAAAAAGATTCCTGAAAAAAATAGGTATTTTTACAATGTCCCATCAACCTCACCTTATCATTTTTTTTTAGCAATTAAAATTATTCTCTTTTTTTTTTAAAAATATATCCAACTAATTTTTAAAAATTAAAAAAATTATAAATATAAATTGCATTAAGAGTTACATTTCATTAGTTTTTATCATTTTAAAAATTCAAAACATACAATGTCACTTTTAGGCAATCCAATTTGAAAAACTATATTTGTGTTGGTCATTTCCTTTACAAAAGCACGACACACTTTTGAAATTTCACATTGCAAAGTTAATAAAGAGGAAGAAGAGTAATCTAACATTGGTTCCTCATGAGTTTTCACTTCTAGAATGGATGTTTTGACATTGTTGATAACTTGTGGATAGGGGTCATAGAGGAAGAGAGATGAAGCTCAAGAGGTAAGGGTCCCTTCTAAGTACATGAAAAATGTAGACATTTAGGATGAATTTTCTAAGTAATGGGTTTGAAAAGTGAAGAGATGAGGAAGGGATGTCTACTACCCAAGGAGAGAGAAAGATAGGAGATGCCAACAAGTTGAGAATAGGGAATTTTTTCTTTTATAGGAAGTACATTTTGACGCTCTTCATGGATTTCATGTGAACATTAAGAGTTTGAGAATCAAGGGAATAATTTACATCCATCACATCAACCAAGATAAATTCATCTATAGAAAAATTTACAAGGAAATGAGGAGGGACTTATCTATTAGGTTGCATAAAATTTGCAATGTTTTAATATTCATGTCTCATAGGGTTTATCCCTAACCTAAGGTCCCATAGCTTTTATTTTGTATTTTAAAAAATCAAAAATTAAAAAATTAACAATTTTTTTGCAAATAAGAAAATTTATTGAAAAATTTTGATTTTTTAAAAAATAACAAAACAAATTACTTTTTACAAAGGTGCAAGATTGCTGCACAGCCTAATGGCTTTCGCTAAAAAAAAATTAATTTTTTAATATTTTCCTCGAGTATTTAAAATTTTATGCTCAACTTCTAATTTTTTAGTAGTTGATTGAATTAGTGAACAATCAATTATGTTGCTTCATAATTTTCTATGATATTTTTGATTTACCTACCCTCCCAATTGGACCATTAGTTCAAGCCTTTGCTTTGTTGATCGAGTTGTATGCCATAGGTAGTATACATTTTAAAGATTTTGTGGTCCCCACTTGATTGTCCATGTGTCATGTTTCAATTGCATCATGCATAGGCTAGTTTAGTGTGGCTTTGCTCAAGGATTTTGTGCTTGAAGCTGCACTCTCACACATGTTGACATGGTGATTGAGCTTGAACATCATGGGTTTCTTTTATTAAAGGTAACTTGGACATGATGCATGTCTCCTTTCCAACATGACTTGAAAAAAGGAATTTTAAATCCCTTGCATTGAAGGATATAACACATGTTATTTGTTGATTTAAATCTTCATGAATGATCAATAGTTGATTTAAACGGCTCATGACACACCATGCAAACCTTGAATCATATGAGCATTCAATGCTAAAATGGTAAAAAAAGGCATCAAGTTCTTAAAAAAACACCTAATGTTTGGGGCATTATTTCCATACTATGAAGGAGGAGATTGAGTGATAATTACATAAGACTCAACATTGCATAGACCTCTATTGTTAGTTCTAGTTCATAAGCATTAAAGTGTTGTAAAATATGTATGTTCAAAAATTTCTGCGTTGGTAAGGGTTTCTTCATTGCTAGGGTTTAATTTCAAGTGCATTTCTTATTCTTATGGGTTATCAAAATTGTGTCTTCATAGTTTATACTCATAGGCGTAACCATCATATTGTAAATTAGGGTAAAATAAGGTTTAGAAAATATCTTATGTCCAATTGTCAAATTTCTTCAAAGATTTATAAGCATCCTCAAGGCACAAGAATATTATTTGATAGGATTTTATGATCGATTAATCGATTAGGGTCACTATTATTCTAGTTTAGGGATGGAATTGTTTCAATTTCTTGTTATTACTATTATAGCACAATCTCAATTATCCTTGTTTCAAAACATCTAGAGATTGGATTTAGGAAAATAGTGATCCCCAATGTATTTGTAAATGTTGAATCGATCCAAATTATATGTAACAAATACAATGCCAACACTAGAACATTGTATAACAATGAGGGCACACCACTATTGACAATGAACAATGAGTTGATTAGAGAAATTCTTAACCTCAATCCCATGGAAAACATTAAGATTAGTTTTGGTGAATTTTACAAGGAATACAAATGAGACAGATCTAGTCATAGGGGTAGATGGTTGTCACATTATAAGAAGAAAGGTTTTGGTAGAACACCATTTCCAGAGAGAAAATCGGAGCCTTTCAATGAAGATATATTTGAAGAATATTTCAGAATGAGATATTATGCTTTGTG